>JAHNEJ010001436.1:0-203237 GCA_022559845.1 Amorphophallus konjac
CGCCATTCCTGACGTCTCCTGAGAAAGTCTCATATTACTATACAACGCCCCGCGACGGCTTACGCGTTTTGAATCACTTGAGTGCTTCCTTTTCTTGAGTCTTCTTCCGCCCTTTTCGGCATCCGGAATCATCTCGTCACGGCATTCGGACGGCATCAACACCAGTCAGACGCATCAGAGGTTCTGGAACCAAGAAGGGTATCTGTCGGGCAGCCGCCAACACGTTGTCCGAGGACCCGGGTGGGTCTTTATGGGGGCGTCCAGGCCCCTGGACGCCCCCAATCTTTTAATTTATTTTATTTTTATTTTTCAGGGCCCAAAATTAAATAAATAATAATAAATTAATGGAGGCGTCCAGGCCCCTGGACGCCTCCATAAAAACAAAATATAAAAAAAAATATAAAATGCCAGTTGGCATACAAAAAACAAAAAAATAAATAAAAAATATATATATTAATGGAGGCGTCCAGGCCCCTGGACGCCTCCATAAAAACATATAAAAAAATATATAATGCCAAGCCTGGTATAAAAGACAAAAGAAAAATAATAAAATAATATAATTTTGGAGGCGTCCAGCCCCTGGACGCCTCCATCAACTCCCTCACGGGCGCCGCCACCGAACGACGGTTTGTCGTGTGTGAAAAAAGCCAAATTATAGAGACGTCCGGTCAGCTGGACGCGCCCATTTCTGAATCACGAGGCGCCGCTCACAAAACCACGCGTTGTGCCAAACCGCGTGCGGCCGTCGTCGGTTTTCGGTGGACCTGCTTGAGGCGTCCGGGACCCTGGACGCCTCCACAAAAGTATTCCAAAAAAATCAATAAAAATAGAATAAAATATTATTTCGGCCCTGATGGAGGTGTCCAGGGTCCTGGACGCCTCCACCTCCGGAGCTCTATAAATAGAGGCCCACCCCCTCAGTTCTAGGGGAGCGAAGCAGTGATCCGATAGGCTGCCGAAGCCCAGAGGCTACGGAGTCATTTTCTAACCCGTGGGTTCTTTTGTAGGTGGAGGTTCTGCCGGCTTCTCGGGTGCTCACGCTCGCGAGAGGAAGGCCGTCTTCATCCACCGCGCTTCCCCGTCGTCCCCACGCTGCCGGAGCTCCGCCGGATTTCACCCTCGGCTCATCCAATAAGCCTTTTCTTCCCCTTTTTCTCCATAGTTCTTTACATTCATCATATTGCATCCTCTATCCCCCTTCACAAGGGCGCCTCTTCTCTTATACTTCTTGCATCCATCATCTCATTTTCCTCCTACTCGAGTCCGAGAGGGGTTTAAAAGATAACACCAACCAGGTGTGTGTCTTGCCATCATTTCGTTATTTTTACCGCAAGGATTTGAATACTACACCTCCATCTTTCTAATCCACTTGTCATTTATTTGTCGTTGTTTTGCAAGGGTACCCGAGGAAAGCCCTCTCCGTCGGCCGGCCGGAAGGAGAGGAAGAAGCAACCCGCCATCTCCCGCTCTTGAGGTAGGCGCGATCACTTTCTTATTTTGGGGTCTTTCGGCCCCTGGCGATCACATCTTTTCATCGAGGCCGCGGCGAGTCACTTCCCCAATGGCCGTTTAAATTTCTGTTCTCATATTCTCTTTATATCCTGTTATATTTTGCTCATATCATCGAGGCCGCGGCGAGTCACTTCCCCAATGGCCGTTTAAATTTCTGTTCTCATATTCTCTTTATATCATGTTATATTTTGCTCATATCATCGAGGCCGCGGCGAGTCACTTCCCCAATGGCCGTTTAAATTTCCGTTCCTATATTCTTTCTATATTCTATTATATTTTGCTCATATCATCGAGGCCGCGGCGAGTCACTTCCCCAATGGCCGTTTAAATTTCCGTTCTTATATTCTCTCTATATTCTGTTATATTCTGCTCATATCATCGAGGCCGCGGCGAGTCACTTCCCCAATGGCCGTTTAAATCTCTGTTCTTATATTCTCTTTTATATTCTGCTATATTCTGCTCATATTCTCGAGGCCGCGGCGAGTCACTTCCCCAATGGTTGTTTCAATTCTTGTTATTTAATTTCTGCACCATTCCCGTCCCCCCGAGGTCGCGGCGAGTCACTTCCCGCTATGGCCGTTTGAACCCCATATCTTGCTATATTATACTTGTCCCGCTCGCCCCGCCGGAGCAATCTCCCGTGGTGGCCCCTTCTCTCTTCTCTCTCATCTCTGTGTTGCAGCAAAACAACAAAACCAAACAAACAAAAAAGAAGGAGCCCGCGCGCTCTCCGCTTCCTCTTCACCGCTCTCCCCCGAACCGCGTGACGTCGCTCACAGATTGGCGATCACGGTGGGACGTCTACTGCTTCCTCTCGGTTACCCTTGCAAGTTCGGCACCATCCGTGCCTCTCCATCTTGGCGCCCGCGCGCGCCCCCGTTGTGCTCACGGCAGCACCGTCAGTTTTGATTGGTTCTTTGTTTATTATATGTCTGTTATTTCTGTTGTTTTCCCACTCCATATATCTGTCAGCATCCCATTGCATACATCCATTCCTCTTTTCTATCCTTTTTTCATTTTTTTGAGGATCACCCTTTCCCGGTGAAGGAAGGACTCTCCGTTTGGGAATTCCTCTCAACGGACTAGAATCTCCTACACTGGGACCTCCGTAAGTCCCCGACATCGAAGAATTTCCTCTTCGTTCACTGGGCTGGTTGTACCATTGAAGTTCCCCGGAGTTAGTCATTTCATTCGTCGTGAGACGAGAGACCCTAGCTGACACGGCGGTGAAACAAAAACAAACTAGGGTCCCCCATTTTGTGTGAACTTCGGATCTCGCTAAAAATACAAAAAAATCATCAAAATCAAAACAAAAAAAAAAGGCGTAAAGGCATCCACTTGTTTGATAATCTCTGCTACCTACTTGCTAGTGTATGTTTTTACGTTCTGGGAAAACTGTGAGCATGTCTCACGAGTCTTCTGAGGAAAACCACCCTAGTCGTGGTTTGACAGCCGACCCGCGAGTCTATGCTATGGACTCGGGTCCTTCTCATGACCCCTCGCATGAGGTGCAGGTTATTGCCGGGGACACGTCCCCGCCATTGGATATCACTTCCTTACTAGGCGTCCTCGCCAACACGGAGCTTACCTCTGAACAGCTCCGGGCCTTCCAGGCCATTCTAAAGGGGAAATCTGTTTCCCCCACGCCCCAGGAATCAACTCCGGCCATCGCACCTCTCCAAGAGTCCGTGCAGGCCATTCCATCTCCTTCATTGGCGCAAGCCATCCAGTCTCCCTCGCTTCAAGGTCAAGCGAGCCAACAACCACCCTCATTCCAGTTCCCATCACAATCTCAAACTCCCGTTGTTCCCCAGACACCGCTTCAGCCGGGGCCAACTGTCGGCGGTCCGACAGTTCCCTCTCATTCTGGGTTCCCCCATCAAGTCTCCGGGAGACAGTTTCTCCCCCAATGGCAAGTGCCACCTTCACCCCCAGAGGAGCTCGCCCAATCGCTCCTCAATAGGTTCAACCGCATGGACGAGCAGTTTCAAAATCTGAGAAGGATGGTGGACGTGAAAGCCACCCCGGAGGTTGCTTTGCCAATCCTCCCTGTCATTCATCTTCCTCCCTCCGAAATGCCCACGTACCGCAGATACAATGGTACCGGCAACCCCTTCATTCATCTCAAAGATTTCATGTATGAGTCCTCTTACTGGCAAAACGATCAGAGGTCCCTGGCATACCTCTTTCGGAGATCATTGGATGGTCCCGCGCTTGAGTGGTTCTATTCTCTGGAGCCCCGCGAGGCCGAAAATTTTGAAATAGTCCAGAGAAGGTTCTTGCAGAAATATAGGGATAGGGTCGGTCCCTCACTCTCCATTACCGACCTAGTGGCCGAAAAGATGAAACCCGACGAGGATTTTGTCCGATATGCTGATAGATGGAGGTCTCTGGCGGAAAGAATAAGGGATACCCTCTCCGAGCCCGAACAAGTGAAAATGATTGTGTCTAATGCAACCCCGCAGTTCAGACACGTCCTCGCCATGAATAAACTTACTACAATGGAGGAACTCTATGAAAGGGCCCGATACATCCAAACCCAGCTAAAAGACTCCCCCATCATGAACATGTTTGAGTCGCCGAAGCCCAAAGTGGTCAGAAAGACAGGCGCTGGTGTCCCGGGCGGAGCCACAGAAGGGGTCGTGACAAATGAGCAAGTCAGTGCGGTCAACAATGCCAACTATGCAGTCAACCCAAGGCCTCCACAAATGCCCCGACTACCCCTTCAACCAGGTCCTTTCCCTCTCCGTCCTCCACCCCAAAATAATCCACCCCAGGATAATATGCCTCCATTACGCCAACCCCAACAACAACAACCACAACCTCAGCAACAACAACCACCGCTTCAGTACAACCAAGTTCCACCCCCGGGGAACTATGGTCCCCAACAGCAACAAAGGAGGCCGCTCGGTCCTAAGAGAGCCTACTATCCACCATTGCCAGAAACCTTAGCAGATATTTTTAATGCCCTCATGGCATCAAACCAACTCGCCCTACCCAGAGAAAGGCCCGCGTGGCCCCCCAATGTTGATACCTCCAAATACTGCGTCTACCACAGGCAGCCGGGACACACAGTGGATTACTGCTTCCATTTCAAAGATTACATCCATGATATGAATGATGAACATCAAATAGATTGGGATGAGATGAGACGGTACGTCGCGGCTCTCAAGGCTAGGAGACCTCCTCAGAGGCCACAGCAGCAGTTACAACAGCAGCAGCAGCAGCAACCACAACAACAACAGCAGCCTCAGCAGGCCCCACAACAACAGCCCGACATGGGCATAATCCAGAATCCACTACCGGAGCACCAACAGCCCAATCATCAGGTTAACCCCATCTCCTCCTTCCCGGAAGTCGGGAGAGAGCAGGTGTGGCACCAGGAAAGTACCTCCATTCTTTATACCTCCAACCCTATCGTCATGCAACCCCCTCACCTTGCCCGGGTAGCACCTCTCTCTCATCAACCCGCATCGGTATCGCCTTCACCATTTCCACTACCATTACGCCCTCTCATCCGCACCCCGACCTCCTATCAACCGACACTTTCTACTACGCCTTCACACCCTCTCACCTTCTCCCACTCCCCCACTTTACCATCCACCTCTACCACATTTACCCCTACGCCTTCTAAACCCCTTATCATCCGTCCACCATACATAACCCCGTCTTTCTCCACCACATCACCACTAATGCCTTCAAAACCACTCATCACCCACCATCCACCTCAAAACCTTTACCCGTTTCAAACCTTACCTCCACCTCCACCTTCCAAACCCCTTATCCTTCATAATCCGCGCGATATCCCCTCTACCTCCGCCATGCCTCCACCTAACAAACCCCTCATCAGAATCCCTGCTCCCGTCATCACCCCTGCTTCATCAACCATTCCTCCACTACTACCCCTCAAACCCCTGTTAAAACCCACTGCTACCCCCACAGAGGTACAAAAGCCGCAGGCAATGGTGCTCCGGAGTGGAAGGATTTTCCACAGGGTTTTCCCCCACAACAGTCAGAATCCCGAGCAATCTCAGCCAGAGAAGGATGATGCAGAACAACCAGAAAGAGCTATCCCTGGAACACAGTATGATCTACTGAAACACTTGGACAAGACGCCTGCCCGGATCTCCATCCTAGAGCTACTTCAAAGATCCACATCCCACCAGGCGGCCTTGATGGAATATCTTCAAAAGGTCATGGTTAATGAAGACCTCCCCGTGGAGAAGATTTCGACCGTCCTAACCCCAACAGACACACAACCAGCCATCATGTTTCACAACTACGAGCTCGCTCCCAAGGAAGCTCGGAAATATGCATTGTGCATTTCAATAAAAATTAATGGGGTATCCATAAACCCGTGTCTTGTCGACACGGGTGCGTCCATAAATGTGATCTCCATGAGCACTCTTCAGTTGTGTGGGGTTGACGAGGAACAAATAAGACCTTCCTCGATCACGGTCACGGCTTATGACAATAGCAAAAGGCCGCCGCAGGGGATGATTATTCTGAAGGCAGAACTAGGCCCCATGGCAATCCCCACGGAATTCCATGTCCTCGACATGGACCCCACATTTAAGGCTATACTGGGTCGCCCTTACATCGAAGCCATGGACGCTGTGCCTTCCACCAACCATCAGTGCCTGAAGTTTCCTTACAATGGGAGAATTATTAAAGTGGTCAGTACACCTGTCCTTCACACAGTGGATGCTATCAACACCTCTCTGCCTTCTGTTTGGCCGTCTCATCGGCCCATATTGTCACTGCTGGACGTACGTGATCCATCTCATGTTCCACTAGCACCAAAGGAGCCGGTCAGGGCAACCGCAACATCCTGTCTCCCTTTTCACTCCAAAGGTTGGGAGATTATGAGGAACATCGGCTATCAACAGGGAAAAGGTCTGGGCGCACAGTTACAGGGTATGCTCAAGCCGCCAAAAGAAATTAGGCCGAACCGTAGGTTTGGCCTAGGCTTCAAAGGACCGTTCAAGGCAGATTGGAAGCCCCTCACGTGGACTCTATCAAACCACTTCAACAGAGGGCCCGTTGTTCAGATGGGAGATCACCCACGAGAAGCATATGGAGGATCACATGCTGTATATTTGGCTGAAAAATGTCCGAGGATCACCAAAAGAGGCAAGATCAAAGATCCGGAATGCGAGTGGGACAAATGGTTCGACATATGGGACATTTCCGTTGCACTGGAAAGGATGTTCTCATCTCCACAGCTTGAAAGACCACCATTGATCTCCGAAATACCAGAGAATATTATCACTCTTGCCAAGGTTCCAAACTATCCTCGTCCTCGCCAGAAGGACTCTGTCATCGACGGATCTTCATCCGTCCTCAACATTGCCGTCGACGGCTCATTAGCCGCCATCCTCTCCATCCACTCGTCTCAGCCTTTGCTGATATCTTCTTCCTGGGCCAGACAATTGTCTGATGATCTTCCCAGGTCCCCTTCTTTGCTTACATACCTACGCGGGCTTTTCAACCCGCGCCAGGTCTTCAACCATGATCTGCTCTACGAGCCCCACAATCCTCTAGCCATAACCACTTTCCTCTCTCCTCCAATCTCTTTTCACTGCTTTGTCATTAAAAATGAAAACGAAAAAAAAACGTCAATTTTCAAACTCTCCAACAACACATCTTCGTTGAGGAAACCTCCTACATCTCCCACGGGTGCGTACCGCCTTGCGGACCACCCGTCCAAGGTCCGATGAGCGACCTTTTCTACCCCTCCTCTGAGGGGTCTTCTCTGTACATTCTACACCATCCTCCTCATCTTCCTCTTCTTCTGTAAATATTGTCAGTCAATCTAGGAATGATAGGCCAAGGGTAGTACCTAGGAAGAAATCCAAGGGTAGGCAGATCCCTCGTCGATTCCTTCTGGATTTGGCCGCCAGGTGTCAGGCCCTTCTTGTCATCCCCCAGTTGTTAGAAAATCCCATCCAGCTACCCGAAATAGAATGCGAGGGCGACTGTGCATCTGATGAAGGGTATGGAGTCTACGAGATCACGATGAAGAATGCCCCACTGAAGATGAGGGTGAAGAATATGAGGATGCGGCGGGCGCATACGCTAGCGGAATGAGGAGATTCGACGAGCCGTCAACCGCCGTAGAAGAATCCACCAAAGAAGTCAACTTGGGGACTGAGGAAGACCCTAGGATCATCCTCATAAGTGACAACCTACCACCCTCTGAAGAAGAGGCATTAATTGAGGTCTCAAGGAATATAAGGACACGTTTGCATGGAGCTACGAGGATATGCCGGGTCTGGATTCAACCTTGGTCGAACACCGTTTAACCCTAAAACCAGGGTCCATCTCGGTAAAACAAAGGTTAAGGCGTTTCCACCCTCAGATGGCTTTGAAAATGAAAGAAGAGGTCGATAAGCTCCACAAAGCCAGGTTCATTAGAGTCGTTCTTTATCCTCAATGGGTGGCGAACATTGTCCCGGTCATGAAGAAAGATGGGAAAGTCAGGATTTGCATTGACTTCCGGGACCTTAACCGCGCGTGTCCAAAGGATGATTTTCCCTTGCCTCACATTGATGTGTTGATTGATAACACGGCAGGTTATGAAACCCTCTCATTCATGGATGGATTTTCGGGATACAATCAAATTCGTTTGGCAGAAGAGGATCAGGAAAAGACGTCATTCACTACCCCTTGGGGAACATATTGTTACGTGGTCATGCCGTTTGGGTTAAAGAATGCTGGAGCTACTTACCAAAGAGCGATGATGGCCATATTTCATGACATGATGCACATATATCTGAAGTGTATGTGGATGACTTATTGGTGAAATCAAGGACCAGGATGGAACATCCAGAAGTTTTGGCTAAGGTCTTGCAAAGGTCAAGAGAATTCCAATTGAAAATGAACCCGAAAAAGTGTGTGTTTGGTGTGTCGTCGGGTAAATTGCTGGGGTTCATTGTGAGTAAAAGAGGGATCGAGATAGATCCCGACAAAGCCAAGGCTATCAGGGATATGCCGCCTCCCAAGAATTTGAGGGAAGTCCGAGGTTTAATCGGCAGGCTGCAGTTTATTCGTCGGTTTGTGTCTCAACATTCACAAAGGTGTAGACCTCTCTACGAGTTGACCAAGCCAGGAGTAGAATTCCACTGGAATTCTAAATGTCAGAAAGCTTTTGAAGGGTTGAAGGAATATCTGGCTAGTCCACCCGTTCTCATTCCACCTAAACCAGAAAAACCTCTGATCCTTTACATCTCAGTCTTGGATGACTCCGTGGGAGCCGTCCTCGCACAAGCTGATGAAGAAGGCAAGGAACGGGCAACCTATTACTTGTCTAAACTTCTCAATCCCTGTGAGCAGAAGTACACCGGCATGGAGAAAACCTGTGCTGCCCTCGTTTGGGTAGTGCAGAAATTGAAGCACTACTTCTTGGCTCACGAGTCCACTTGATTGCTCGAATGAATCCTATCAAATTCCTTCTGGAGAAAGCCGTCCTTACGGATAGGCTAGCACGCTGGCAAAGTTTTCTCTCTCAGTTCGACATCACCTACATCCAGCAAAAGGCGATTAAAGGCTATGCCATAGCCGAGCACCTCGCTCACCATCCTCTTCCCAAGTTCGATCCCGTCCAATCAGAGTTTCCAGATGAGGAACTAATGTCCATCAACCAATCAGATGAGCCAATGTGGACACTATATTTTGATGGAGCTCTGAATTCTCAAGGGAGAGGAATCGGCATCGCCCTCCTATCGCCTGAAGGCCTCACATTCCCATTGGCATACCAGCTCAAATTTCCAGTACCAACAATATAGCCGAATATGAAGCTCTTCTAGCTGGCCTAGGACTCGCTCATTCTTTTCGTATCACTGAGTTGCGAGTCGTAGGTGATAGTCAACTCATCCTTCGCCAGGTACTCACTAAGTATCGCACTCGCGATCCCAAACTCAAGCCATACCAAGAACTCACTGCTGCCTTTGCCAAACTGTTCACAAAACTGATCTTTGTTCATATCCCTCGTCATCAGAATATTCTCGCCGATGCCCTCGCCTCATTGGCATCATCCATAAGGTTCCCTCTAGGAAGATGGTTTAAGTCCATTTCCATCTACAAACTTCACGCCCCTGCAGTCGATGATGCTTCCTACGTAAACATCAAAGACAGGATAGCAAGGAAGATCCTGCAGGAAGATATCCTTGAGAAGAGGGAGCTCATGTTGGCAGAGGCCGAAGAAGAACTGGCTGATGAAGAGAAACCATGGTTCTATGAAATTGTCAAATATTGCCAAGATCAGTCTTATCCTGAAGGGGCCACCACAGAGGACAAGAAAGTCATAAGAAGGGTGGCTCAGAAATATACATTGGTTGGAGGTCTACTCTATAGAAGGAGCCTTAGTGGTATTCTGTTAAGATGTCTTGATGACGATGAGGTTTAGAAATGTGTAGAAGAGACGCACTCGGGTGTGTGCGGTGGCCACGTGAATAGTCAGATGCTCGCCAAGAAGATCATTCGTCAAGGCTTTTATTGGCCCACCATGGAAGAAGATTGTGCTGTCTACATCCGTAGGTGTGTCAAGTGTCAACTTCACGCCGATAAAATCCATTCACCATCTTCCTCACTTCATCCAATATCCTCCCCATGGCCTTTCTCCATGTGGGCATTCGACATCATTGGTCCCCTAGGTGATCCCAATTCCCTCACCAAGCAGAAATCCTTCATCCTTACTGCAACGGAATACTTCACCAAATGGGCCGAAGCCGAAGCTTACGCGGAAATCAAGGCATCAACAGTCTGCAAGTTCATCATGAAGAACATCCTCGCCAGATTCGGCGTCCCAAGCACGATCGTCACCGACAATGGGCCACAATTCATTTCTCAGGACCTACAGGACCTCTGCAAAAGGTACGCAATTGCATTGCATCATTCATCGCCTTATTACCCACAAGGTAACGGCCAAGCGGAGGCCACCAATAAAACATTGCTCAAAATCATCAAAAAAACCTGCGAGTCTAGTAAGTTTTCAGACTGGCCAGAAAAGCTTATCGAAGCCCTATGGGCCTATCGCACTTCAATCCGTACCCCCACCGGCAGACTCCATTTGCCCTCACTTATGGTATGGAAGCGGTAGTCCCGTACGAGACTCTGATCCCTTCTCTCAGGGTACAATTGGATGAGGAATTTCCCCTCGACGATCGTCGTAATTCACTCCTCGCCCAGTTGGAACTCTTGGATGAGAAGCGGCTGGCCGCCGCCGAACACGCGCGTGTGTATCAAAATAGACTCGCTCGCTTTTACCAAAAGAAAGTCGTTGAGAGAAAATTCAAAGTCGGTGAGATGGTCGTAAAAAGAATTTTTGTCAAACCTGGAGGGCCGCGTTCTAAGCTCCAACCCAATTGGGAAGGACCATTTGTAATTCAAGCCGTGCACCCTGGCAACGCCTACAAGCTAGTCAACGCCGAAGGGACCGAGTTATCCCACCCTTGGAATGGGCTTTATCTTAAGAAATACTACCCTTAGCACAAAACAAAAAAAAATGATGAAAAGATAAAAAACATCAAAAATAAGAAATATTGAAAACCACTAAAAATACGGAAAATTCAAAATGCCGATGCCTGGCAGGCACCATGTAGTTAAGTCCTGCATCTAACCTTCATGTTAGGATAGGGCCCATTAAGGCTTGGTAGGCACCAGGTCTTGGTTTGCCAGAACTGTGGAGATCCCTGTCCGGCCACGTCGGCCTATGCTCGCTCGAAGGAAGCTAACATGTGTTCACTTATGTATTTTATTCAAAAAAGTTGGTAGCATCACCTACGGTAGGGCCACACCTAGAAGATCTCCGGAAGCTGTAATCTTTATTCTTTTCTCTTCGACCAAATGAGACAGTCGGCGCCCTTAAAACGCTGAGCATGAGAAACCGAAACTCAAACCCCAAGGACAAGAGTAGGATCCATTTCCTCGAGCATCGATCAGAGCACGAGAAGAGGGCAGTGTCCCCGCAGGCATACGAAAAGGGAGCCCACAAACGTCAAACGACTATATCTCCCTCACAAAAAAAAAATATACAAAGTCAAAATCAAGAGAAAAGCCTGGTCGTGACCGTGCCTGGTGCGATAAACGGAACCCCTCAAAGTAAAAATCTGAATCCACAAAGGGGGGCCGTGGAATGTAAATGCTCGAGATTTGGTCCGAAGTTGTCCGAAAGGAAAGAGTTAATGGGCCCTTATTCGCTCGCCGGGTTAACGGCTTTGCCGGTCCTCTCAGGAGGTTTATCCCCTACACTCTTCCTTCTCCCTCTAAAGATGAAGGTTCGATGGAGTTTCTGAAAGGTGAAAACTGCCTAGGGTCTGCGACCTTATTTTAATATACACATTTGGTTGCCTACTTTGAAAAAGCAAAAGCTATCGCTGCGAAGGAGTCTCCGTGTTTCTGGCTGGTCAAGACCCCTGTTTACCACCTTGATGTCTTCTTGTTTAACCTCGGGCTTAGGCCAATGCAAGCGCGTCACCTATGGGTGCGACGGCGTCTGATTCCGGGTCAGCGTCGCGCGGTTGGTCGTTAGGGTTCCAGGGTGTTCCATCTTATACCATCTAGAGTTGTGAGGAAACAGACCCGGGCCGGGCAAATCATTTACCTCAAACACCTTTTGGGTGAATCCCTGTGGTCGGAAGCAACTGGGAGCCTAAGCATGGCATGACGGTATTGTCATCAGGGTAAGTCTTAGCCGGCGGGATCGTCATTCGAGGGGTCTAGAGGCCCAAATCAACCTAGATGTGCACTTAAGATACCTGGGAGGTTAGTAAGAAACCCCTGTCTCACGTAGGTTAGGTGCCATTTGGGTGCTTGCCGGGCGTTAGCAATAAAAAAAATTGAAATGATAAAAGCACAAAAAATGGAAAAGAGAAATGTACATATTTGCAAACAAAAAAAATCTTTTTATGATGAAACAAAAAAAATAAAAAATATCAAATATAAAAAAGAAAACAAATCAATTTTGCATGATTACATTTGCGTGCAGCATCTCACTTTTAAATACCGCTTGCATTCGTGTGCTTGCCTATCGCATTTATCATCACCGCATCTTTCCCTTACCTTCGTTAAATAAAGGCTTGGCCCCTTGACCAGTTATCAAGGACAGTCACAGTGACCATTTGCTTATTGAGCAAGGGGCCAAGTCAGAACAGAAATTCTGATTTGTTTGTTTCAGTGATATGTGCAGGGGTTCAGGTAACTGAAGCAAAGGTGAAAAACAAACAAACCAAACCTTGTGTTTTATTCCAAAAAACCAAAAAATTTACTTTAAGTTCCGTCCTCTCTCTCTGCATTACTCGTCCCACTACTCTCCGGGCAAAACACTCTCAAAGGTGCTACCCAACTACGAAAAACGGTACTCCTGCCGCTCTGTACTCCTCTTCCTATTCACACATCCCGGCGTTGATCCACGGAAGCAGCAGAGAAGCTACCAACACGAAAGCCACGCTCTCGTACTTTTCGGTAGCGCTCCTCACCATCTCTTAGCCACTGTTCAGCAAGACCAAGGCCGATTCAGAGTTCGAATAGTTGGGCCTCCATGGCCCTTCGCTCCTCCCTTTCAGCCAAACTGTTGGCTCTTTCTCTCTCTGCGTTTCTTTCCCTCTCTGCCCGTTCTCTCTCACGGTCTTCCCTCTCTAACTGGAGAGTGATCCTCAGTTCCATTGCATCCCTGGATGAGTCGTCATCAGGATGACGTCGCAGTTCCCTCTCCAGTTCTGCTATCCTAGCCTCCTTCTGCGCAGCTTGGGCAAGCGCTTCTTCCGTCTCCTTTTCCTGCCGAGTGTACCATCTCAGATACGCGATAAGGCGTAAACAAAGAGAACTCAACGCTGAAACTTTTACCTGTATACGGAGCATCCCTTCTGCCTCTGCAGCACGCTGCGTGACGTGAGCAAGTTGCTCATGAAGCGAGTCAAGTTCTGAGGTGGGAATCCACAAGCTGGAAGAGGCACCACCTACTCCCATCGCTGGGGAGGCCGCGCCAATCTGGGCATGCTACGACCATGTGAATTAACAGCCAACATCTGGAATCTGGGGATTTAATTAGGAATGTACTATACACCTACCAAGGCGCTCGTAGCTCCGCGGGCATCACCCAACTGTTGTTCCATCTCTGCCAAGCGAGTTCGTAAATTCGCTATCATGGCATCCCGGACATCCTGCAGCCTTACAAGTCAGCATTTTTACCAGAAAAACCAAGAAAAGGAGAAAGAAGAGAAGAGAAAAAGGGGAAACCTACCTCCACAAGTCCCCGGGGTTGGAACCGTTCTGCGTACTTTGTCCTATATAGACGCAAGTAGTCCTCGCTGTCTCGCGCCTGTGATTCTACAATCGTGCCACCCCGTTGCCAGTCCTCATACTGTTCGGGGAATCGCACGCGCCAGTCAATGCAAGTCGCCGGTCCCCGCGTCTTTCTCCCGACACGAGGTGGCGCAGCTGAATCCACCCATTCTTGAGCCAGTCCTAAAGTCCTCATAACTAATCGTAGCCGAAGCGGCTCGATTTCATTCAGGCAGTGCATCCATAGTTCCCGTCCGAACCGGGCACGACTTGCTAGAACCCACGGCTGGTTGGCATCGACCATGTCTGAGTAGGGTCTCTAGTTTACCATCGCTGTAGGGAACTCCTGTAGCTCCCGCCTTAACACCATCAGTTGGTAGGTTAGGGGTGCCGCACTCATGACGGGTTCCCACCGCCTGGCTAGCGGCACCATCACGGGTCGCCAATGTCGAGCTCTCCCCATAGGGAGGTAATAATAGCTCCATAACTGCTCGGCGCAGGTCATCAGCACCTTGCGAAAACAACAAAAATATATATATATATACAAAACAAGCAAAACCAAAAAAATACCTGGATGAATGGTGTGAAACCACTCACAGTCATCTCACGATCCATTTCTTGAAATAGGCCTGCCAACAAGTGTGCCAGCATGGCGGCTCCCCAGACATAATACCCTACTCTTTCAAGGTCTGACAGCAGCTCCAGGAAGCAACATTGGATACCATCCCCTTTCGAGCTCAGTACCAATCTCTCCAAAAGGAAGAGGAGAAATCTCCTCAAATCTATGTTACATCTTTCCCAGTTGCCGAAATCTGTGCTGTACACGGCACGGCATCCTATTTCCATCCTTTCCATGAACTCTTCTGAGGATTCGTCGTCCCGCCGACGAGTGTCGGTGAGCCCTAATGCATCCATGAGGGACGCCCTAGCTACCGACCTGTTCTTCCGACCATCTAGGTCCAAACCCAGTAACTTCTGGGCACCTTCTCGGTAGTCCGCGTAAGTGACTCCGGTCACTGTCTCGCCATCCACCTTGAGACTCGTAATCGGACCACATCTCCAAGCTGGGCACCATGTGCCCCCAGGGCATTAGAAATGCCCGGCTCACTGGGTCCCATCTCTCACACAAGGCTTGGATCAGGACTAGGTCAAGCTGGATCGGCTCGATCCGAAGGAAGGTACCAAATCCCATCACGTCTAGCCTCGCCTTCTGAAAATCTGGGAGGCCCCTGTACGCTGCTACTACCAACTCCCATAAGATTTGTGATTTCATCACAACCTACACATACAAGGAATGGGGGTGAGGTTTGGTCAGAAGAAAGGAAGAAAAAATGAGAAAAGGGCAAGAAAACTTGGCTTACGAGTTGTGATTGGGCCCTTTCGCTGAAGTGCCCTTCAAAGTCTGAAAGCCTCCTGGAACTACTACCACTGGACCTGCTTCTCTTCGAGGAATGGGAAGATTCGCCCTCCATCCAACTCTCAGAATTTTGAACTCCTCCTCTCCCGTAAGAACTTGTGCTCCTCGAGTTATTCCTCGATATACCTGGGAAGATAAAAGGGACAAGAATTTATAGAAATGGAAGGAGTGCGGGCCAAGATTGCCTCCATCACCTGTCGATGATAGCCCTCGCAATAAGACACCGGCCAAGCGGCCCCATGTGTCGCTTCACCGCTCGCACAGGGTGATTGACTGGACGAAGAATAGGACGAATAGCCCCTATGTTGTCTAGGGATACCCTATCATGTTTTGGAGGACGCCCGTAAAATTTGGCACAACATCCGGGAAAAGGAACTAGGGCCGTCAGTATTGACTTCGACGGCAGATTCCCGTGGAAAATGGTCACAACAAGACGTGATTCTCCGCTCGAGGCAGAGTCTCGACAGATCCGTCACATGGGAACAGTGCAAAGGAGAAGAAGTGTAGGGAAGAAGGAACGCACAAGAGGACGAACAAGCATCAGAAAATCAAATCACTCCATTCATAATTCTACATAAGCTGTCAAAAACATCATAAGCATAAAGAGGTGGCGGGTCCACTAGCCCGCCAATCCTCACCATCACTCGTCTCTCTGGGCACTCTCCTCCTCTCCCCCGAGGTGAGGGTCCCTCAGAAGCCTCCGGGATCCCCGTGCAGTAGCACCTGCCTCGCCTCTTGGCGCCTGCTCCGCAGCAGTGACTCGCTGCTCCTCCCTTGGCGTGGCAAGGAAGCCACTGGCGGCAAAGCGACCAGACTGCCGGAGTCGCTCCCCGAACTCTCGCGCTCTCTCGTAGCGCGTCTCCATCCCTCCTAGCCTCTGCACGACGGCCTGAAGGCCCAGCTGGAGCTCCCTCACTTGGGCCTCCAAGGCCCTCCTCTCGGTCAGATCCCGCTGTCGCTCGGACCTTCTCTCGGCTTTCTCTCTCTCTACCTCTCTCCTCATCATCTGCAGAAGAACCCTTAACTCCAGGATGTCTGGAGAAGGTCTCTCCTCACCGCGATGCCGCAGCTCCGCTACAGTCGCCACCCAGGCATCACGCTCCTCTTCCGCCCGAGTCGCGCGGGCCACCGCACCGGCAAGTTGCTCCCGGAGGGAGACAATCTCGAGAAAAGGGGCCGAGGAACTGGAAGATGTGCCACCAATCATCCCCGCCGTCACTGTCTGCTGGGCACGCTGGAACAAAATAAACAATGGCCGTCAGTGAAACTCCAAAATCTGAAGTTAAAAGTGCGGCACGTAACTTACCAGGAGCGACAGCTCATGTTGAGCGACGGCCAGTTGCCGCCTAGTCTCTGACAGCTGGGCGCGTGAGCCGCCGATGCCACGCGTGTCCCCAGCTTGGGGAAGCCCCGCGTAACTCTCTCTCTGCCGCCGCAGGAAGTCGGCACTGTCCTGCACCAGTACACCCCCTTGCTGTCCAGGGAGACGTACGGGCCAGTCCTCGAGCCTCGCCTTGCCGCGACTCTCCCTCCTGACGCGGCTCGGCTCGTCCGCACTCGCCCACTCATCGGCCAGGCCCAGGGTCCTTGCCATGTCCTGCACCAAGAAAGGGGTCCCATATCAGTCAAAAGGAACGCGTCCCCTGTCTAGGACGCGTCCATCATTTGAGTGCAACACTCGCCGAACCCTTTCCTCCTCGCCCGGCTCGCTTCAAAACCCAAAATGAATTAAAAGAGGAAGAGATCGGAGGACCTACCGGACCGTGTTCACCTCCTCCCACGCCATCGGGCCCCTCGGGTCCCTCGGGGGCCCGGAGCGGCCCTTCCTCCTCCATGGATGCCGTTCCGTGCTCGGGCGCATTCCTCCTTGGGCGAGGAGTTCCTCGTCCCTCTCCACCTTCACCATGGTCGGGCCCACCGAACTCCATCGATCAAAAGAAGAGGAAGACGGAAAGGGGGGCAAGCGAGTTTCGGCAGAAGGTGGGCTCGTTTGCGGGTAAGGCACGGGAGAAGAAGGACCACCCGTCGCTTTAAATTTGAAATCAAGGATTAAGACGCGTCCTCGCGCCTGGACGCGCCCAAAAGGGAGAAAAGGGAACAAAATCCCCCCGTGCAAAGCGTAGTTCCCCGCTGTTCAGGGCAAGGTCTCGCGAAGCATGCCTCAAAGGATAACTCAGTGCAAAGAAGAAAGTATGAGAGAGAGAGAGAAGTACACACAACACAAGAAAGCCATTTTCATTTCATATAATAGCCGAAAGTACATCATACAGCGAGAAAGGTGATGTGTACAAACAACTCTCTAACTCTCACCATCACCCTCCTGGTCATCTCTCTCCTCCCTCCTCCGCCGGGGATCCCTAGGGGGCCTCTGCGAACCCTGATAAGCCGTGCTCGCCTCGCCCTGCGGTGGCACTCCAGCCTCGAAGGCGCGACGACGCTCCTCGGCCGAAGAGACCAGATAGCTGCCCATGGAAAAAGAACCAGACTGACGAAGTCGCGCCCCGCGTTCCTTCGCCCTCTGGTACCGCTCCTCACTCTCCCGAAGCCTCCCCTCCGCCGTGCCAAGACTCAATCGGAGCTCCAGCAGCTGGGCTTCCAGAGCCCTCCTCTCGGTCTGATCCCGCTGTCGCTCCTCCCTCTCTCTCTCCCTCTCCTCTCTCTCTCTCATCGCCTCCCTCTTCGACAGCTCGAGGGCGATCCGCAGATCCAGCACGTCACGAGGGAGCTCCTCAGCCTCCCGTCGACGCTCCTCCTCCAGCTCCGCAATCCGGGCGTCATGCTCCGCCACCCAAGCGTCGCGCTCCTGCTCAGCACGAACAGCACGGGCCAGGGCCTCCCGAATCTCGGCCACCTGTCAAAGCACGCATGGCACCATAAGAGAACAGTGATAGAAGGAAAGCAACCAGAAGGAGAGTCAGGGCCAAGCAAACACTCACTCGAGCCTCGCGGTCACGCTCGGCCTCCTCAGCCCGAGCCACCGCATACGCCAGCTGCTCCTGGAGGGCAGAAACCTCCGGAGGAGGGCCCCGCGAACTGGAACCCGCTCCGCCAGCCATCCCGGCTGTCGCTGTCTGGTGGGCCCGCTGAAACACGGGGCAAACGTCAGTCAAAGGCTAAGCATCAAAAATCCAGGTCACAAAAAAATGCATTGCATAAACTCACCAGGATCTCCAACTCCTGTCGGATGGCCACCAACTGTCGCCTGGCGTCCGCCAACTGGGCCCGCAGGTCGGCGATCATGGTATCACGAGCATCCTGCATAACACATAAGTTAGTGTCCCATGTATATACATATAGAAAGGTGGAGCAATTTCATTTCACTTACCCCTGCCATACCACCCAAGGAGAGGCGGTCCCCGTACGTAGCTCGGTACCGTCTCATGTAGTCTGTGCTGTCCTGTACGTGGGACACCACTGGGACCCCGCCCTGCTGCCAGTCCTGGTACTGTGCTGGGAAGCGCGTACGCCAGTCCACAATCTTCGCCTTCCCCTTGGTCTTCCGCCCAATGCGGGCCGGCGCATCTACGTCAACCCACTCCTGGGCCAGCCCCAACGTCCTCATGACCAGTCTAAGCCGCAGCGGCTCAATCTCGTTCAGGCAATGGACCCACACGTCCCGCCTGAAGCGAGGAAGACCCGCTACAACCCAGGGCTGGCCAGCATCGCCCATGCCCAGGTAGGGCCTCCACACCACCTGCATCACCATACATACATTATGTTAGTTACCATTCAGTCTCATGCATAAACACAAAAAAATCATACGCATCTTACCATGGCCTCGGGATACTCGCTCAGCTCTCGACGAAGTGACGCCAGCTGGTAGCCGTGGGGTGCTGCAACCACGACCGGCCTCCACTGCCGCGCCAGAGGCACGGCTCTCCTGTTCCCATGCCTAGCCCTCCCCATCGGGAAATAGTAATAGCTCCACACCTGCATCCATCATACATCATTAATACAATAATTACATATTTAACTGTGGGAATGCATAAATAAAAGGTTTACCTGGAGGAAAGGTGCGAAGCCGCTGACTGTCGTCTCCTTCTCTGAAGTCTGGGAGAGATCGGCAATCAAATGGGCAAGCAGAGCCGCTCCCCACGCATAGTGCCCCACTCTATCAAGATCCGCCAGGATCCCGAGAAAACGGCAGTGGATGCCATCCCCCTTCGTCCCCAGCAGAAGGCGGCCCAGGAAGAAGAAAAGAAACCTCCGAAGGTCTAGATCCACCAGCTCCCTCTCGCTCGGATCCTGGGTGAAAGCTGCACGAGCATCCCCCTCCAGTCGAGCCAAGAACTCCGCTCCAGTCTCGCTAACCCGCTGACGCGGGTCGACGAATCCGAGCGCCTCCATGATCTCCACTCGGCCGACTACCCTGCTGTCTCTATCAGTCACGCTCGTCTCTAACCACAGCAGGTCCAGGGCACTCTCTCGGTAGTCGGGGTAGGTGACCCCGCTGACTGCCTCTCCGTCAACTCGTAGCCCGGTGATCCGAGCCACGTCCTCCAGCGTCGGCACCATGTGCCCCCAGGGCATCAGAAATGCCCGGCTCGGTGCGTGCCACCGCTCCCTCAGTGCCTGGATAAGAGGAAGGTCGAGCCGGAAGGGCTCGATCCTAAGGAAAGCTCCAAAGCCCATGGCGTCCACACGCGCCCTCTGGAAATCCGGCAATCCACGGTATGCTGCCACCACCAAGGACCAGCTGATCCGGCCCTTCATCACGCCCTGCAAACCACAAAACCAACAAAGAACACATCAGCATCATGAACAGTCATAAACAATAACACTGTATATATACTACTTATTCTTTTATTTTTACTTTTTAAAAAATATTTATATTTTCTTGTGGAGGCGTCCAGGCCCCTGGACGCCTCCTCTTCTTTTCCTTTATTTTGTTTTTTTTTTAGAAAAAAAGAAAAAACAAAGTCAAACCAAAAATTATATATATTAATTATAATGAAGGCATCCTAGAGCCAGGACGCCTCCTTATTTTTATTATATTTCTATTACTTTTCGTAAATAAATATATAACCAAAAATAAAAAGAAAACGTGGAGGCGTCCAGGCCCCTGGACGCCTCCTTCTCTCACTACCCGCCTTTCTCTCACAGCCTCTCGCACACCCGTTTTAGCCTATTGAACCACAAAGTGAGAATTCCGAGGTACTTACCGGGTCGTGATCGTCCTCTCCCGCGTCACCAGCATCCGCAGCGGCCTCCGCGGCTAGGAGAGGCACCTCCATCTCCTCCCCCGCAGGAACCTCCTCTGCTGCGGCCTCCTCGGCATCATCCCTCAACCTCCTCGCACGACGAGCCAGTCGTTTCCGCTTCTCTGGACCCTGACTCGATCCTCCTCGCTCCATTGGGACTAAGAATGGGTCGTTTGGAGTGGCTGGACGGTCGGAATGAACAGTATAAGTGAACAGGGGGGAGCCCCCCACCTATATATAGAATGACCTTTTATTGGGGTGTCCAGGCGCCTGGACACCCCCACAATTTTTATTTTTTTCAAAAATTCAAAAAAATAGGGGCGTCCAGGCGCCTGGACGCCCCCAAAAATAAAATAAATAAAAAAAATCAAAATAGGTTGACGCCCCCAAAAATAAATTGTCAAAAAAATAATAAAATAATAAAATAAAATTAGGGGCGTCCAGGCCCCTGGACGCCTCCAAAACAAAAAATCAAACAAAATAAAAAAAATAAAAGTTGGGGCGTCCAGGACCCTGGACGCCCCCAAAACAAAAAATCAAATAAAAATAAAATAAAAATTAGGGGCGTCCAGGCCCCTGGATGCCCCCATAATAAAACATTTTCAAAAAAATATATTTATATATAATAAAAGTAAAAAAAAGATAAGAATATGTATATAATCCAAACAAAATAAAAAAAAACATAAAGAAAAAGAAAAACCATAAAAAGGATAATAATTAAGGGGACGAGGGTCCAAAACATCCAAATGCCAAATTTTATTCCATCAGAAAAGCAGAGTGAACTACATCAGGGGTTTAGGCACCTTAGGCCTTAACTTCCCCAGTTCGATTACATAAGCCCTCCACGGCTCGCATTCTTCCACCACGTGCGCTAACGCCTTTCCCGCAACACTTGTCTTCTAGGGTGCTTTAATGGCCTTCGCTTCCTTCGCGTCCGCTTCAGTGCCCAACTCCCTCTTCTTCAAAGGAACGATGCCAGTCGGTGGCGGGAACGAATGGCGTGGGATGCCAATCTGCAGGCAGCACCGATGCGCGTTGTAAAGAACAAACTCGGTCGCGCCGATCAGTTGAAGATCAACTTCGGGAGAAGGCCTCATGAGGAGATCAAGCGAAAGCAAACATGCCGGTGCGCAAGTGAAGAAGCCTTGTGTCACGGTGCGGAAGTGAGACCGCCAGTCTTCACGTTTCTTCAGCCACGGAACGCGGTTCACTACAGTACCACCAAAGCCTAACACGTCGGCTATGTGGTGAAGCGGGCTTTGTTGGAAGAGCTTCGAAGCGGTTGGCATTCCCTCGCGGTGGTCGAATTTGAAATGCAAATCCAGCCAGCAATTCAAGACAAGTGCACAACCAAATGGAGGCTTACCCATGCTCGAGGCAGTAAGGCCACTATACAGGTAGGCGAGGACAGCGGGTCCCACCCTCTTTCCACGCCAAATCCCGCAGATAGCACTCAGTTGGTCTTCCTCCACTATGTTGTCGGTATAAGGAAAGAAGAGAGCACCCGCCAGACAGATAGTGAACCCCTTCATGATTCCCTCCAAATAGTCATCGTCTGGTGACCCTCTCAGGGCGTCCATGACCCACTTCGCAAGCTTTTGGAGATCGATCCCCTTTTGAGTACGGACCTTTCTGGCTGCGTCGGGCGGCATGAAGCTTCCAAGGACGCTTTCAGAAGTCCCCCGTGTCAGCATCCGCATAGCCTTCACCTTCCCGTCACTCTTGAATTTCTTCAAACCAAGCAGAAGTTCCACCTCCTCGAGGAGGATGGTCACCTCGAAGGTCGGGAAAATAAAAGTGTGGGTCTGGGGATGCCAGATCTCCACTAGTGCGCCCATAGCCACCCAGTCCATACGAATCTTCTCGTAATGTTTGGCATGAATAAGGAGCCCCTGCAAATGCCACTTCGAGAGTATGGCCCTCATGCCAATGGAGATATTGGAAGTTAGCTTTGAAAGCCATGGCAGTTTGGAAAACTTCCTCGGGCCTGGGAAAAGTGGATATGGCTGGGAGAGAAAAAAAGAAGAAATGAAGGAAGTAAGAAGAAGGTTCACGTGCAGAAATTTGAAAAGAGTCAGCTTACCATATGCGACATGATCGTCCCACTCAGATGACCCTCGAGGTCGGAGAGTCGCCTGATCTCGCTGCTAGGCATGCTCTTCTTCATAACGCGGGAAGACTCTCCTTCCATGCTGAAATCTCTAGATTCTCCTCTCCTTCCTCTCCTGAGCTTCCAAAACCCACCTTGGTGCATTTGAATGAACTAGCCTAAGGGGAGTTCTTATAGGAAGGGAAGATCGCTACAGGACAGAACATGTCACATCAGCGGTCGCTATCAGGATTTTGTCTGGATTTCCTTTGAACTGTGGTGCGTTTCTGCTATCATTCTGCTACTTTATGATGTTGCTAACCTTTGCTGGCCTGTGCAGGTTTTACTAACGGACGTCTTTGTCCTATCTCCTGTCCCACCTTTCATTGGTTGGTCCCACCTTGTCATGCATCGTAGTATATGATACTTACGCTACTAGAACATGTCAAGGACCTTGCGGCTCGAACGAATCTGGGATCTGAATTCCCCTTCAACAAAAATGATGATGATCCCGGAGGAATTTGGGTTGTACGGATAGGCCGTCAACTTGTGATAGAATGGGGACGACGGTTCCATTCAGTGAGTTGGTGCGCGGATAAACGGGCCCCAGCCCAGTATCAGCTCACCGGGTCGGTATTCTGACCCATTCTTCACAAGTTGACAATATTATCCTTGGCTATTTTCTATTTTTGTTTGTTTTAAATTTTTCTTTGAACCCAGCATGCATTCATATAGGACTTTGATTTATTGCGGAAAATCATTCAAGTGATTCGATTGTGAAAGCCGTTGTGCTCCAATTCCCACAAATATGAGATATTCCACTCCGAATGAAATACTGAGTTTCCTTGAGACAGCCCCGACGCTGCTCTTCCAAAGGAGACCCTTGTTTGGACAGACCCTCAGATATTCCTTTACCTTTTTTGACCCACCTTGGCCGCAGCACTTCCACATTGGCTGGTAACCGCTCCCCAAAGGTGAAACCTCCGGTTTATGACCCAGGTACTTCCACACCGAGAAGTTGGTCTCCTTTTGTTTCGTGCCTGAGCGCACATCTCACCCTCCCTTATTTGATCTCCGTCCAAGCAATCGTCAATATTTGAAAGACCTTCTTCAAGGTCGCCTAATTGAAACTCCAGGAAAGATTCCAAACAGTAACGTCAAAAGCGTGTCTCATCATACCTTGGCATCAACTTATCAGTCCGCTCCCACTCCATACCATTCCACTACGTATCGCTCCCTTGCAAAGCAGACGCCAAGGCGGGGCAGCTGTAGACACGCCATTCCTGACGTCTCCTGAGAAAGTCTCATATTACTATACAACGCCCCGCGACGGCTTACGCGTTTTGAATCACTTGAGTGCTTCCTTTTCTTGAGTCTTCTTCCGCCCTTTTCGGCATCCGGAATCATCTCGTCACGGCATTCGGACGGCATCAACACCAATTAGACGCATCAGAGGTTCTGGAACCAAGAAGGGTATCTGTCGGGCAGCCGCCAACACGTTGTCCAAGGACCCGGGTGGGTCTTTATGGGGGCGTCCAGGCCCCTGGACGCCCCCAATCTTTTAATTTATTTTATTTTTATTTTTTCAGGGCCTAAAATTAAATAAAAAATAATAAATTAATGGAGGCGTCCAGGCCCCTGGACGCCTCCATAAAAATAAAATATAAAAAAAATATATAAAATGCCAGTTGGCATACAAAAAACAAAAAAATAAATAAAAAATATATATATTAATGGAGGCGTCCAGGCCCCTGGACGCCTCCATAAAAACATATAAAAAAATATATAATGCCAAGCCTGGTATAAAAGATAAAAGAAAAATAATAAAATAATATAATTTTGGAGGCGTCCAGTCCCCTGGACGCCTCCATCAACTCCCTCACGGGCCCAGGCCACCGAACGACGGTTTGTCGTGTGTGAAAAAAGCCAAATTATAGAGACGTCCGGTCAGCTGGACGCGCCCATTTCTGAATCACGAGGCGCCGCTCACAAAACCACGCGTTGTGCCGAACCGCGTGCGGCCGTCGTCGGTTTTCGGTGGACCTGCTTGAGGCGTCCGGGACCCTGGACGCCTCCACAAAAGTATTCCAAAAAAATCAATAAAAATAGAATAAAATATTATTTCGGCCCTGATGGAGGTGTCCAGGGTCCTGGACGCCTCCACCTTCCGGAGCTCTATAAATAGAGGCCCACCCCCTCAGTTCTAGGGGAGCGAAGCAGTGATCCGATAGGCTGCCGAAGCCCAGAGGCTACGGAGTCATTTTCTAACCCGTGGGTTCTTTTGTAGGTGGAGGTTCTGCCGGCTTCTCGGGTGCTCACGCTCGCGAGAGGAAGGTCGTCTTCATCCACCGCGCTTCCCCGTCGTCCCCACGCTGTCGGAGCTCTGCCGGATTTCACCCTCGGCTCATCCAATAAGCCTTTTCTTCCCCTTTTTCGTCTAGGGGAGATGCTATCGAAATTTCGTCAGAGGTCCAATCAATAAATAAATGAATGGTGGAGTATTCATAATTCTGAAAAAATGGATAAAAGGAAATGATAACTAAATAATAATAATAATAATGAATTATGACAATGAAGAGAATAGAGAGATATTAACAAAAAATAGTAAACACATATGTAAATGTATAACATAGAAAGGAAGAGAGAAAGTGCAGTAAAAAAAATATAAATATAATAATAATAAAAATGTCAAAAATTGGTGGGTAAGTCAACCTGCCCATGTTTCAGGTCGACGCACCACATGGGTTGGTCGACCGATTTGCATCTTCGGTCGACTGACCCTTGGGTAGGTCGACACGTCCTGAGGGCCAAGTCGACTCAACCTCGGATTCGGTCGACTAAAATAGGGCACCGGTCGACCGATTTGACTCTAAGCTTCCCATTTCTTCCCTATGAGTGTCTCGCGCACCAAAGAGCGAATAATAATAATAAGATAAACACACACAAAAGAAAGAAGAATAAGAGAAGAGATGAATAATAATAACAATAACAATAAAAATAAAAATAAAAATAAAAAAGAGCTGTGAGCGAAAGAAGGGAGGCAGTAAGGAGCAAGTAGACCTGCCCCCTGGCCTAAGTCGACCTACTTGGTTTTAATAGTGAAAATAGTATATATAATTAAAAAAAAGGGAAATGAGTGATTATACCCAGAATAGAGAATAATATCTGACCAGAATAAAGAAAATAATAATAATAATAACAATAAGGATAATAACCAAGGAGTCGGTGGCGTCTAATTCGGGACCTCTCATCCCCTAGACTTTGTGCGAGGGAATAGAAATGGCGCCCTCGCAAGCTAGGCGTGGATCTCGGGGACCACCTCGCCATGGCCATGACCTGACTTTACCTTGGGCCAACAACTCTTTGAACCCTACTTATCCTCACCAGGATTTATTCCACTCCTTTTATTACCAAAGATCAAACTTGCCGCATTCCCGACAGACATTTTCCCAAACATCATTCATGTCCTCGCCGTACTTTCAACTTGGAATATTTTCCAAGCACAGAATGGGTGATGAATAAATGATGTGTGTTAAACATCCTTGCCCTGGCACGGAACATCTCGCTATGTTTTCGAATTATCTACCTCCCTTTTTTATTATTAATACAAATTTCAGGCTATAGGGCCCTTCTTTCCGGCGACTAATCAAGGGTTTTCTCCCCTTTGTGGAGATGTAATTAACGTCGTGACCTTTATGACATGGCGGGTTCCGATCAACACGATATCCATTATCGTCTGATTAGTCAGACGGCGCTCACTAGCGGCTACAGGCCACTTCGATCTTTGGAGCTCAAATAAATTGTCACCTCGTGACTGGCACGCCTGTGCACTAATAAACCAAAATAAAATAAATGAGCTAAATAAATAACTAAATAAATAAATAAAATAAGCTCCCACAGGGGGCGACCCCTGGGCGATCACCTTCGTGTCCTTTTCTCTTTTTATTGGCTGGGGGAGGGTTGAGTTGAACGCTTCATGGCTTGTATGTTGGCACGAGCTTTGAAACAAGGTTGTGTTGAGTGATATGAGAGAATCTAGAAGGGTGGGGGGGATGAATAGATCCCACTCTTTTTGACCACTTTAGAGACAATCGAAAACCTGAAGGATAATGGGAACAATTTCAAGCACAGTTCTATACTAATGCATGAGATAGTCGAACCACAATAACATGAGACACATCAAATGAGTCACAACACCTACGAAGGGGGGGGGGGTAGAAGAAAAGGCGTTCAACCATCAAACAATGAGACCAGAATTTTTAAGGTGGTTCGGCTGCTACTTAGCATGCCTACATCCACCCCTCACCAAACCCAGTGAGGCTTCCTGCTGACCAACAGCTTGAACACCGCTGATATACAGCTTCAACACTGCTGATACACAGCTTAGACACCACTGATACACAGCTTAGACAAGGGACGAACCCCTCACGAGGACACGGTCCTCACGGTGCTATACACAGCACCACAGGGGAATGACGTCCCATACACACATTGGAGTTTGATATGGAAAACTTGAAACAAGGAAAACAAACGAAAGAAACATAAAATCCAGCTAATACAAAGTGAAAAACTCAACCAAATTGGAGGTGCAAATCAATGATTCAAGAAAAAAACACCGCTGACTGGCTTGGTTGCGGCTCCTTCTCTTCGTCTCTTACTTTCACGTTTCTTTGCTAGAGATTTAGACCAGGCACTCCTTCTTTTTACTCTCTCTCACGTTCAGCTCTTCTCCAAGTAGAAACAATGGCAACAGCCCCAACAGCAGCAGACCTTCATGCAGGGTGCGTCCAATTTATAGACGCAAGTAGCAGAAAGTTTCCCTCCAAGATCCTGCCATTTGATTGGCTGGAGTAAAATAGGTTTTCTTGAACAATACCTTGCAGTATCTTCTTCCTCATTGGCTGGCTGCAGAAAGGACGTCCTTCTATCCTAAAGACTTTTCTAGACTCAAATCTTATTGGCTGACTCCAAGGGAAAGGACAACAGAGAAAAAAGGCATTTCCCAAATGATTCATTGATAGATCTTTCTCCCAAAAGGTGTCCAAACGGTCTCATGATGATAGAGGACATTTCTGAGTCCTAGGATCCCCTTTTCAGGCCTTGAAACATGAGATTTGGATGTTTTCACCGTCGACGATCGAGGACGCTATGGTTTGACGAAGAATATTTTATTCAAGAAGGCTTCTTGTGCGTCGACGCACTAGGCGCCCGACGTCGACGCAGCTTCAAGACTTGTGAGCTTCCAGGCGCCAGGGTGAGGCTGGAGTCGACGCAGTGATGGTCTGGAGTCGACACGGTCAGTGACTCACTTGAACTGTTTACAGGCTTGCACGTTGTGCATCGACGCAACAAGTGGGGTGCGTCGACGCATCCTACGAAGAATGCATCCATAACGGTCTCTGGAAGAACCTTGCGTCAACGCCCTAAGATGATGCGGTCGACACAGCTTTGAAGGCCACTTGACGTCTGCTTCAGAAGATTGTCAGGCGTCGATGCCCTGAGTTGGTGGGGTCGATGTAGTAGGACGCGACAAAACACCATCAGTGAGGAGTAGACACTAAGGGTGGGTCGACTCTCTTGTTTCCCACGCCGGCTGCTCCGATCTGGACTGCTAGCCCGACTTGGTTGTGTCGACGCACCTGAGGAGATGAGGTCGACACATCCTTGACTGTACTTTGGCTTTTCTCCTTTTGTGATCAAATGAGTTGACGCATCCTATGGTGGGGTTGACGCAACCTTTAAACTTTGTTAAACTTCTTCACACCTAGTCAAATAAAAGGATGTTTCATGATCTTCTAAATCAATTGGCCGATGACTTATAGTGAGACATCATCAAAACATAATTTACACAACAGGTTGATGCGAGGTCGTCTTCAAGCTGTTTGAGATAATTCCCTGACCTTGTTGACGTACCATACGGGCTGGGTAGAGGCTCGAACGGCCCGCTAGGACTTGAAATCCCTACTTAGCATGGCTAGGATAGCAAGAGGAAGGCGTTGTGAGTGTGAGAGCCCAGCCTTAATAAGAATATGCCGTTTTACACAGCTAGCTGGTGTCACTACAAAAAAATGGGTCTATAGCGACCAAATCATTAGCGACCAGTTATAATTAGTTGCAGAAAATTTATATTCACGACCAAAATAGTTCACTGGTTGCTAATGATTTGGCTTACAGCCACCAACACAACATTGGTCGCTAAAGGATTGTAATAGCGACCATTTTATGATTGGTCACTATGTGTAGTCGCTAATATACGTCTCGAGCCACCATGTATGTCAACAACGACGAAAAATTTGTCGCTATAAAATTTACAATGTCGATAAACTTTTAAAAGATCTAGCGACCAAGGCGTCATTTGTTGCTAATTGTGTCAACACAAATAGCGATTAATGTGTAGTCGCTAAATATTTATTTTAGTGACAACCTTTTTACTTTAGTCGCTATTAAGTTGCAACTTAATAGCGACTAATGTTTACGTGGGTTGCTAATGTTATATTATAAATTATAATATAATTTTTATCTTTAAAATTTATAATTAAGCAAATAATAAGTATGAAATAAAGTATGAATTTCAATCACTTATTTAATTATTAAAAAATATTAGTTGATAGCTACCAAGATTTACTAAGACTAGTTTCAACATTAGTGATTAGTATATATCTAGTGACTAAGTTAATTAACATATTATATATAGCGATACAATCTCACTTTTATCGTGGAGTAGTTGGAACATTTCCATTTAACTTAAGAAGATCGAGCAACATTTGTCGTGCTGGTCATACTGGCCAAATCGGTTGTGGCCATGTTCAGTTAATTTGGCACAACTGATACGTTGCTATGCCGCAATTGTTCACAATGGACATAACAACGGCGGACTATGGTACTATTTAAATACATATGATATATAAAAATAAATAAAAAATAATATATGAATTGTGTATAGAATATGTGTCAATTTGTGATTAATTAGCTAGGTATATAGATCGTAAAAATATTTTAAAATATAAAAAAATATTTTAATAAGTTTAATTAATTTTTCATTGTGCTAATTAATCATTGTTATCAAATAAGAAGGTTTTAACAAAAATATTAAAAACATGTTTAAAATATAATCTCTCTCTCTTTCTCTCTCTCTCTATCTCTCTCTTGTCAGTCTCCCTTTAGGGTGAGTTGGGTGGCAGGGGTGACTGGATGAGCCAATGCTGGACGGTTTTGCTATTTTGTCGGGCGAGAATTCCATGGATCCACTAGATGAGAGAGCGACGTTACATATCATGACTGCATGGAAAGGTTACCCGGTGCCGGCATTAGGTGATCATATATATATATATATTATTTTTATCAAGATTTAGGGGAAAACCCCCTCCAAAATCATGATCTACTCCAATAGGAGGAGTGGGTTGTATTAAGCTTATATATATATATATAGTTTTTATTATGATTTTTCATGAAGTTTTATATTTTTTAATTTCACAAAGATCCGATCATATTTTTATATTCAAATATTATGAACAATCATTAGTCAAAAAATAAAGATTAGAGACATATATCAATAAAATTAATTTTAATAATTTTTATTAAAGTGGAAGTCAAAGTAAGTAGGCTTCTTGTAGTTGGCGGGCAAAGGAGAAAAAAAAACAAACTCACCTTTGGCCGCCTGACCTGTTCTCGCCCTGCCCTTCCTGGCTTTCGCCTCCCCGCACTGGAAGAGGGGAAAAAAGAGGAACAACAAAACCCACCCTTGGCGCACTTGTCTTTCCCCTCCCCGCCGCTCCACTGTGCGTGCGACTGTGGGAAGAGAAATTTTATTTTATTTTATTTTAATATTTTCTTTATTTTTTGTTATTTATTTATTGAGGGGTTTTATTTAAGCGTGGACGTGCCAGTCACATTTGTGATGAGTTTATTGTACGCACCGTCTGACCAATCAGACAATCATGGGTGATCGTGTTGTGACCCGAAGTCCGCCATATCATAAAGGCTATCGTGTTAATTACGTCCTTTCGAAAGAAGGACAACCCTTGATTAATCGTCAAAGTAGAAGAGCCCTCGGGGCTGAAGGAATATATGAAAACAATGCTCGTTTGATGAAATAGAAGCGGGATTAAATCGTGCATGCAAGCACATAGTGCGGTTATATTTATTATTATTTTTATTTAGCAGGTCCTCGGTACGTGGCGGAGTTTCACTCGCGTATGGTGAAAGTTTCCAGTCAGACTTAATCTGACCTTCCGCAAATCATAATTTTATATACCGGAGAATCGGGAAATGCAAGCACTCATATATGTGTATATACAATCAGATATGAGCGAATATACGTATGGGAGTTGATTTCTTTATTTGGAATCATGCGCAGAAGTTAGGATTAGTAGAATCACAGGTAGAAGTCGGCTTCGACTTAATGTGGGTTGGTTGAAAACACATTACCATTGCTTTATTTAACTGTTTATTTGACATATTCAGAGAATATTTCGGCAGCACCTCCCCTGTCCCGGGAAATATAGGGGATGGTATAGGAAACTCATCCACGAAGTGTCAAGACGAACTCCACAAAGACGGTCATGTCTAAACGGTAATCCCATACCCTATGACGAGTGGGGAACCAAGGGATAGCCCTCTGGGTAACCGTGGTCACTCGAAGGACTGTCAATTCGTGGTGCCTTTTCATTATGAGACCGCGCTAATCATGGCAGTGCATGCAATGGGCCCACGAGTGTGGATCTGGCATAACCGCATTTAGGCAGACTTGTAGGTTGCCGAGACAATGTATGCTGAGAATGGCACTTATTAATGATTTATTTCTTTTTGTTGGGTACTTGGTCCTCATAATTCGGCATGAGTAGCCGTGAGGCCGTTGCCACCATAGGGTATAGAAATCGAGCGGAAAACCCGAGAAACACGATACGGAATTAAATCACAGATTCCTAACAGAACTTCGACAGCATCTCCCCCTGCCCCGGAATATGTTAGGAAAGATGTATATGAAATCCGTCCACGGCAAACTGAGACAGGCTCCGTAAAAGATAGGCATGTCGGAACGACAGCCCGTGAACCGAGGGGCCAAGAGGCGACGGGGCGCTATTCGACATTAAGGCGATTTATTCGCTGTCCCCCTAATGAAGTCACCGGAGATCACGCCGTAGTAGTTAGCGAATCCCCGTGACTCAATGGGGTGATCGGAAATCCCGGAAGAAGACACGATGTTAGGGGGATAACCCCACAATACTATAGCTCTGGGAGCCAAGCAATCCGGATACGGCGGCCCTATGGTGACCGACGGCCAAGAAGAGAAATGAGGACCTTGATCCGGCGGCTGGGAAGTGTAGAGTGGGGTTGAGGTACAGCGTCCCAGGAATGGGAATGTGAATCAAATACATGGGAACATAGACGGGCAACGCTCTTTCAAAGCTCGTGGACTTGTAATAATTCTCAATTCCTTCTAAATTTGTAAATGGCTTGCCTCATGACATATCTTTTACACCCTCGAGAATGCTGGACTCCTTTCCACCATGCTTGCTTGTAGAATAAGGGCAAACTACCTTTTTCGATATGTATGCAGACATAATCTGTCAAGAGTATCGATGGCCCTGTAACTGCCCCCAACTAATACTCTTCGGTTTGAAACCATGCTCACGACAAGATCCCACAAGAGCCTCCAACGGTTTTCTCCACCTTCCCTCAGCTCTGCATGGGCCTTCAGCTCACGGGACTTAACCCCCTCAAGAGCTTCGAGCAGGGCCTTCTTGTGTCTCTCAGTGAACCACCCCCAGTGCGATGGAGTAACTTCTCTGATACTATGGAGATGAGGACGATCACGGCGTAGACAAAGGCCATGGCTAAGGTGGGCGTTACGGCGGCGAACAGAAGTGATCCGGCAGCCATCCGAAGAGGGTGAACTGGCGGCTCATGGGGGCGTGAGCGATCCTGCAGCCAAAGCAAAGGTGTTCTGGCGGCCAGCTTAGACGGCGGCCGGCTGACTCGGCGGAAGGTGAGAAAAGGGATGATCCGGCGGGTGGGGACTTGGGGGTATCCGGCGGCCAAGACTACTCCTTGGTCTGGCGCGCTAAGGAGAGGGGAGAATGAGGGTGAACCGGCGGGATGCCATCCGGTGGCCAGCACTTGGAAGAATAGCAGAAGGACAACCCGGCGACCCAATGGGGCTAATCCGGCATGCAAAGGGGGATAAGGAGGTGAGGCTGCGGCCAAGAGTGGTTGGGCCATCCTGCGGCCATGCTTGGCTCTGATCCGGGACACAAAAGGAGATAGGGAGTTGGTCTGGCAGCTGGTGGTTGAGGGGGCTGGGCAATCCGGCGGCCAGCTTGATCCGGCGTGCAAGAAGGAGGCAAGGTGAGCTGGTCCGGCGGTGAGGGTGTTCCGGTGTGAGAAATAGGAGAAGTGAGGTGATCCGGTGGGGTGCACACGCGCCGGATCAAAATAAATATGCCGAATCTTTGCGAACAGAGAGGAGGAAGAGGGGAAGCTCATAACCGATGCCGGGGTGAATTTAATCGGGTTAGCATGCTCTATTGGGCTAGGACGTTGTTGGGGTTAGCATGAACCCACGTCTAGAATGAGCAAAGCACAGTGAGACGGTGGCCACGGCACCCCTACTACAGACGCAGACAAGAATATGAATAACAGAGTGTGATATCCCTCGTTGCTTTAGGAAAGACCAGAGGCCACATAGAGATTCACGAGCCCCCCTCCTGCCGAGGAGGTGAATGTTAGCCCCAATTAACTGATTCTAGAATTGTAGCGCAGAAATCCGACTGGTATCAATACCGTTGGTTTAGAAACACACAGTGAAAGGGAAGACCGAATTAACCAAATATTGTAATACCTCGAATTTATTTTCTGATTGTTTACGGATCAAGATTCGTGAGTTTGGAGCATCGTTGTGAGACTCAGATTAAGTTTTACGGTTTACGCGTGTTTTTACCTGTCGAGTCTTCGGAATCTCGTGTAGGGTAAACCGTTGTGTTCTCCAACTCCGGGACGTTATCAACACGTTATGTATTTTTCGAGGATTAGAGAGATGATTTTTTCCTAATTCTTATATTTTCTAAAAAATTTCTATAAATAACCCCGACCCCCTTTTCTCTCTCCCCACCTCTCATTTCTTTCACTCTCTCCCTCTCTCTTCTCTCTCACGTTTCTCTCCTCTCCCCCTCTCTTCTCTCCAGGCGGCCGACGGAGATGGACAAGGGTGAGGTGGCGACGCTCGTGGGGCGAGGGGCGGCGTGGACGGGGCGAGGATCGAGGCGTGGTGACGCGAGGAAGCTCGGGTGCGCGTTCGTGAACCGGTCGTGGTTCGTGGGACTTTTCGCGACGGAACGGCGTCCACGGTGCGCGGAATCTTCGGTGGAGATAAGGGGATAGATCCTTAACCCCTGTACTTCATTTTCCACGAATATGGTAACCCGTGGTGAGCCGAGCGTGGGTTTATTACCGTTGGGCGGGGGGGAGGGGGGGGGGAATCATGTTTTTAAGGCGTGCGACGGTTTTGTCAGATCGAACATCGTTTTCTCGCTATCTTCTCTCCATTTTGGGTTTATGGGACCCGGGGAATGATTCCCCATGTTTTCCCCATCACCCGAGAGTGATCGGGGTGCGGCGAGCTCCTTTGGTGAGCTCGGACTGGGTGGTCGCCGTGTTCGGTCGACCGAACTGGTTCGCACCAGGGGTGTCGACCGTGTCCGTTCGGTTGACCGACCCCTGTCGGCCGGTCGACCAAACCTCATGTTGATCGACCGACCAACAGGGTTTGTAACACCCGAATCCATCTGAAACCTAAAGATAATTAAATATTTTATGTTTAAAGTCCATATAAATTTTAGGTTCTCATAATTAAAGTCCAATAACTTGAACGGTATAGTTTAACGAACTTTATTAAGTAAATTAATTAGATATCTCACTTTAATAATGTGTAACTTTTCATTGAAATATCATAATATGGTAAATATTAGAGCAATTGGAAAGAGAATGTAAAAATCTACAAATTTCATGTTGAACATATTTTCAAATTCTGACATTTGATAAGTCAAAAATAAGATAGAATAAACTAATTCTTTGAAACCTCGTCGTTGTTAACTTTTTAAGAGTTTCTATATAAAAGTCCCCCCTCTCATGTCCTTCCTTCTTATCCGATGGATTAAAAAAAAACCAAAAGAATCCCCCACGTTTCCTCTATTCTTCCCCCCTTTCAACCTTATCTTCCCTCTCCCCTCTCCCTCCTTATCCTCTTCTTCGTATCCCCTCTTCTTATCCCCTCCCCCCTTCCCTATATAAACACCCATTCTCCCCCTCTCTTTCCACACGTCCTCCACTCTCCCCCCTCCAACTCCTTCCCTCATTTCTCCTCTCACTCTCCTCCTCCTCTCTCTCTCTCACCCACGTCCTCACTCCTCCCCCTCTCTTATATTTTTTCTCTTTCTTCATCTCTCTCTTCCCTCCAAATTCTCTCATCTCTCTCTCATCTCTCATCTCTCATCTATACTCTCTTTCTACTTTCTCTCTAATCTCTCTCTACTTTCTCTCTCTACTCTCTCTCCATACACTCTCTCTACTTTTTACCTCTACTTTCTCTCTCTACTCTCTCATCTCTCTTCCCACTCTCATTCTCTTATAAATAAACGGAGAAGAGAATACGACGTCAGAATAAGATAAATATTTGACAAAAGTTTGGACGGAGGATTTGGAGTTTATTTGGACCATTTCACCTTTCTTTGCGTAGGAATTCGTCCTCACGGGTAAGTTATCAGTTATCTAAATTTTAGTATTTAGAAAAATATAATAAGACAAAAATTACGTTTGAGACAGAAAAATTATCTTTTCATACGCAAGGACTATTACGGGAGCCCGGGTGAGATACCAAATTTATTTTTGAGAAGCCCACCCTAAAGTTGGGCACATGATAAACCGACCGCATATTATTTGATATTTATATTTTTTTCATTTGACTTTATTTGAGATGTAATTATTTCTACTTAAATCAGTGATTTATTTAACATATTTGACCTGATGATTTATACTTAAAATATGTTATTTATTTAGTTACTATTACGTTAATTTTACTTTAATAATTAGAAGTGTAATTTTATATAGTTAAATAATGGTGATTTATTTAGTTAATGAATTTGACCCAGTGTCCTACGATTTAAAATTTGATTTATGATATTAAAATATGACTCGATAACAATCAGTTATTTTAGCAATTTTAATGATAAGTTTTACGTATCGAAGATGTCACGTCCCGAGCTTTTATTACAGCGGAAGATAATCTCGGGAATCGTGAACAGCCGACATGATAAGCCTCTTGCAAGCAAGAATAATCAGAGCGCAATAACAATCACACATAAAATGTAATTGCATAATAAGTTACTCAAACCTTCACTTTCATTAATAAGGAGAATAACTCAAATACATCAACTAGTCAACTCTTTCAAATCTACTTGACTCAATAAAAAAAAGATTACATGGACTCGATCTAGACATTTATCGACTCCTAAGTCTTCACTCTCAATTTCATGTGACTTTCATTCGCTCTCAGACCCATCACTTGAATAACTCGAATCCGAATCCGAACTACTTGCATCTCCTAAAAAGATTGAAAATAGGTAATGAACACACTTGCCCAGTAGGTATCTTCGCATCAACATGATTGACAATATTAAAGTGATTAACATTTTATCTCTAAAGAATAAGGTAAAATCATGCGAAATACGGTAAATCACGTGAATAAAACAAGTAACAAGATACGATCAAGTTAAGATATGATTGAGCGGACATGATCAAGGAAGAATGAAATTATGGCCTTTCATGAACAAGAATGTACTAGAATCTCCTGTAACAAGTAAGAATGTACTTCTTCACTTAGTAAAAAGTACTTCGTGAATTTCTGTGGATTACCACTTAGTGGATAAATCCGTGGATACATGTGGATATTTCACTTATTTATAAAGAAAGTACTCCCAACACAATGTGATGTCATTAGCATCATATCCCATGGTTTATAATAGTATGTTTCCGACAATCAGCCGAGAGGACTAGCATAGAGCCCTTAAACACAATCAGTGCTCGATCCACATCTTCAAGTATAAATCAAGCTACTTCCACGCACGTAAATAATGTGGTCAAGAATGTACAATTTCAATGATATATTCATGATAAAGTAACCAAAAATACGAACGCTTGTACAAGGAAATACGGAATTTCAATAAATACTTTAGTGACTAGGTTATGCCATAGAAATAAATCGGCAGCATAACGGTATGTTCTTTATCTTTTCATAAGTTATCTTAGACATCTTTGAATAAGGTCACAAGTCCTAGACTATCATTAGTCCATCTAGGATCATAGGAATATTAACCCCTTTGGGTCAAAACATAGGAAACGTAGCGGTCTATAACTGGGCCGTCACATGACTATAGTGATATAGTTCTGGACCGTTAAGTACAAGACTGCTCAATAGTTGAAAAAAGGTTCTCTGGAGTCTTAGGCGGTCAAAGGTAGATCCGTCAAGGTCCCTTTAGCGGTCTATATAAGGCGCGCTAGAAGACTATGGCGGTCAATTATTGGGCCGCTAAGATCCAGAAATATAAAACATCGGTAGTGCTTTCTAGACAAATGAGTTTTAATGGTACAACCAACTCGGCGTCTTAGTGGGAATCTCAGGCTCGCGGAGAATTACGGAGGCCTTGAAACAAGATTTTCTAATCCATTGGAATAAATATCTAAATGAGAGGTCCTCATGTCTAAGATTGTGTTCCTATAAGTGCAAAATGTGTAACTAATGGTCATATACCGGAATATATGCCATGAACTTACAGAAAAGTGACTCTGAGATAAGAATAGAATGTGTAGAGTGAGAAATCAGTGTTAAATCTCGTCAATATAAGCATTCAAACCATAATTTAATACAAAATTATATGGTTTTTGGCACAAAATACCTTATGCTTAAAATAATCCTAAGTACCATAAAGAAACATGAACTCACTGTCTATGAATCAGGAATTAAAACTCAGAGTAATAAATACCATTAAAATAGGTTAGTATATAGTTAACTAGGTTTAATTATAAGTTATATGGCTGTTCATAAATCTATCTCGGGTTGACAGAAAATAGCACAGAGGCGGTCTATCATAGAGCCGTTACAGGACGCTTGCGATTTATGGTAAGGCCGCCAAAGTAACTTTAACGGTCTATTTCCGATCCGTCAGAGGTTTCATAAGAATCGAGATTACAAAGTGTCTAGCCGTTCATCGTAAGGCCGCTACAAAGAGATGGCAGTCAAATTCTAAGCCGCTAGAGCATGACAGACAGTAACTTAAATAAGAGGGTTCTAAGGTTTTTAACTCACATCATGTCTGAAAATCATATATAAACTTTCCCTATCAGGTTAAAATGAAGGTTAAGCTAACAATATGCATGGGTTTTTTGTCAATTGACAAGAAAGTTCCTCTTAACTTATTTAGGGCTAAGAATATGCATGAATGTACAATAGATGCATAAAACATGAAATTCACGATATATAAAGCATGAAATCAAGTGCAATAAGAGGGCTTTTATCCTTAGAGTGATGTTTTAGCCGTTCATGAGATGACCTACCTCTTCTAAAGCCTTTAAACTTCGAATTTGATGCTAGATGCCACCCTTAGACCCTTGCACTTCTTGTGACAAATCAACAACTTCAAGCTGTTCTAACTCCTTACTCTCTTGACCTATGGATGTGAAATTTGGAGTGTAAGGAGTATATACTAAGGGGAACGAAAAGTTCTAAAGGCACTTAGGCTAAATACCTCGATTTGGTTCACTAATCCTTTGATCTTCACTGGACTTTTGCACAGTTTCCTGGGTCACTAAGGTGGAACCAGCAACTTTGCAGGCTTCTATCTCCTTGTGTGCTTGATCTCCTAGCATGAAATTTTGAGAGATGTTAGTCCTATGTATTATCAATAAAAACTTTTAAAGAACCTATCTGAAATATTGTTATCTTATCTTGATTCCACACGAGCCAATGTAGGGGTCGCGCAGGTCAAAATTAGGTCCTATTTATAGGGTTTTGCTAGGGTTTGAGGATTATATCGATTCTAGAGTCATTGTTAAATCTTAGATCGACTTCTGGGAGTCCTAAACATGATTACTAGTTCTTCCATCTCTATCTCTAAAGGATAGACTAGCAAAAATATCATTTTTTTGCTCTTTCTTCAATTCACAGAACTGACAGGAAATAGCGGTCGAAGCTTGGTCCGCCAAATGACTTGTAGCGATTTTACGATAGGCCACTATAAACCCTGGGCGCCGAAATTGAAACTAGTTCAAACTCTAATTCCGTCTTATCCATTAATTTATCTAATTAATGGGTATTTATCCCTATAATTCGTGAATAAGTCAATTAACCTTCTAGAATATGGGCCAAACTTCATGGGCTTGGTCCATAAGTCTTTTGGGCTTCATTTAAGTAGGCTAGGCTAATGGTTTACCACAATTGGGCCTTAATAATGATTTATTTAACCCAATATTTATTTATTAATCTATTTTACGCTTTTAAAATTTCTAGAAAATACTTAAATATTCCATAAATAATTTATAAAAATTCTGGGGCATTACACCCTCCCCCACTTAAGAGAATTTGGTCCACAAATTCAATATACGGATTGTGGAGAGTGTACTTACATTCAAATAATTCTGAAAATCTTTTACGCATAGCCTCTTCGGTTTCCCATGTTTCTCTCGATTTTATCCACATGATTTTGACTACAGGAATAGTCTTATTCCGAAGTTGACGTACCTCTCATTCAGGGATTTTGATTAGTTTCTACCCATATGTCAAATCCTTCTTAATCTCCAGATTGTCCTAGGTGATGACATGGAAAGGATTAGGAACATACTTCTTGAGCATCGAGACGTGAAATACATCATGAACTTCAGATAGCTGAGGAGGTAAAGTAATTCGATAAGCTACTTCACTGACTCTTTCCAGAATTTCAAAAGGACCAATAAATCTTGGAGTAAGCTTACCCTTAATACCAAATCTTCGAATTCCTCGACCTGGAGAAACCTTAAGAAATACATGTTCTCCTACTTGAAACTCCAAGTCACGCCTTCGATTGTCAGCATACGATTTCTGCCTATCTTGGGCCATCTGAAGTCTTTCTCGAATGAGTTTAATCTTCTCGGTTGTATCCCCAATAATATCGAGACCGAGAAATTGCCTCTCTCTTACTTCATTCCAACAGATAGGGGAACGACAACTCCTTCCATAAAGAGCTTCAAACGGTGCCATTTGTATACTAGCTTGATAGCTATTATTGTATGCAAATTCCACTAGAGGTAAGTGATCATGCCAACTTCCTCCAAAGTCAATAGCACAAGCCCTGAGCATATCTTCCACCACTTGATTCGTCCTCTCCGTTTGACCATCAGTTTATGGATGGAATGCCGTGCTAAAGTTTAGTCGGGTCCCTAGAGAATGTTGAAGACCCTTCCAAAATTGTGACGTGAATCGAGGATCTCTATCGGATATAATAGTGACAGGGACACCATGCAATTTGACGATTTCCCTTATGTATAAGGCTGCGATACTATCCACAAATCATCTACTTTTTTTGGCAGAAAATGTGCAGACTTAGTCAATCGATCTATGATTACCCATATACCATCGTGTCCTCCTCTTGTTTTAGGTAAACCCATAATGAAATCCATCCCTACACTTCCCCATTTCAGTTTGGGAATTTTTAAGGGGTGTAATTTACCTGCGGGTCTTAAATGCTCTGCCTTTACTTGTTAACAAGTGAGACAGCGGGACACGAAATCTGCAATTCTCTTTTCATGTTAGGCCACCAGAAGTTCCTTTTAAGATCTTGATACATTTTTGTACCACCGGGATGAATGGTATATTTGGAATTGTGAGCTTCTTCCAGAATCATTTTTTTAGTATCAACATGATCTGGTATATAAATTCGATCCCTGAATAATAATCTTCCATCGTCGGCAATAGAGAAATCCGGCATTTGCTCAATATTGGCTTTAATCTCCAGTAATACTGGATCATTGTCTTGTAGCTTGACCAAATCTGCTATTAATGTAGGTTGAGTTCGAATACTGGCCATAAAGTAATCTTCTTCCTTCATGTCAATATCTAAATTCAACTGAGCAAATTGAGGAATGCGATTAGTCATACTAATCATGAGACTTGATAGCTTTCCCATTAGTTTTCTGCTGAGTGCATCCGCTACAGCATTAGCCTTGTAAGGATGATATTGAATAGCAAAATCAAAAACCTTTAGGTATTCTAACCATCTTCTTTGTCTCATATTCAGCTCCTTTTGGGAGAACAAATACTTCAAACTTTTGTGGTCTGAATAAACTGTAAATTTTTCTCCGTAAAGGTAGTGACGCCAAATTTTTAAGGCAAATATAACAGCCGCCAATTCTAAATCATGCACATGATAATTCTTTTCGTGACGCTTCAATTATCTTGAAGAATAGCAAATCACCTTCCCATTTTGCATAAGAACGCACCCTAGGCCAATGCCAGATGCATCCATATAGACTTCAAAACCACCACCCTCTGTAATATCCCGGGACCTTTCGGATCCTTCTTCGTGGGTCCCAGATTTGGTTTCTCGGAGTGTCCAGCTCCGTTGTGTCCGAAATTTCATTTCGGAGATCTTTCGTGTTTGGATCGGCGCGATCCGGAGTTGTTCTGGAGGCCCGGAAGCGTTCCGCGACTTTTTCCTCATGTGTTTTTCGATTTCCGGTGTGGGTTTCGGTAATTCCTTCAGAACCTCGCTGCGGGTGCCCCGGGTCGTACAGTTGCGATCGGTGCGTTTCGAGGATCGCGGAAACGTAATTTTCTATTTTTCGATATTTTTCAGAATTTTTAGATTTTCTATAAATATCTCACTTTTCTCTCTCTCCCCTCACCCTCTTCTTCTTCTTCTTCCTTCTCTTCTCCCCACCGTGTCCACCGCCCTCCCTCTCTCTTTCTCTCTCGTACGGCCGCGGCGACGTCCCCCTCCGGCTGCAGACGGCGCGGGGCGACGGCGTGACGACGTGGGCGACGGTGAGGTGATCGTGGCGGCGTAAAGCTTGTGGGGAACCGTGAAAGGATGAGAGTTTTCAAAGCGTTCTTTGAGATCTCGGTAACGATTCGACGGAGCATTCACTCCATTGAGGTAGGGTGACGTTCCCTAGCTCCCCGCCGTTCATTTTCATGATTTATAGGCCGAGGGGAGGCCGAGAGGGGTTCATTGAGCGGGTTTGGGGTTTTCCATGATTTGGGGAGAGCTCGCCCGATCTATGGATTTAGCCTGCGATTTCACGTTTTGATGGCCTAGAATCATGCTAGGGGTCCCCAGGGGTCTTCCCCTTTGATTTCCCCCTCTCCGGTGGAGGCATGGGGGCGTGGTTAGGTTTTTTGGGCTTTTCCCGCCGTTTCACCGTCGGGCGAGTGTGACGGTCCTTTCAGTGACCGTCACACTATGTGACGCGCGTGGGTGGGTTCGTCACAGCCCTTGTTTAGCCAGTTGGGGGTCAGGGACTGTGACGGTCCCACGATAGACTGCCACAGGCGTGTGACGCGCCTGGGTTGGGCCGTCAGAGCATCCCGACCGTTGGCATCCGACCGTTGATTTGACCGTTGGGGGTCAAGGCGCGTGACGCACCAGGACTGGCGCGTGACGCACCAGGATTGGCGCGTCACAGCCTTGTGACGGCCAAGAGTGGGTGCGTCAGAGTGGTTTCCCCAGGCTGTGTGACGCTCCAGGACTGGACCGTCACACTCTGTGACGCACCGAGTGGCATGCGTCACAGCTTGCCTTATTCTCCCTGCGACGCACCTGTGTAGACGCGTCACAGTCTGTAACGCACCAAGGCAGGTGCGTTACATTCTATTTTTACACGGAGTGTGTGGCGGCCCTGTGTTAGACCGTCAGGGTGCTGTGACGGTCCATCCTAGACCGTCTGGTGTCTGTGACGGTCCAGCCTAGACTGTCAGATCCTGTGACGCGTCTAGGGTTGACCGTCAGGCTCTGGGTTGCATCGGGGAGTTCGCAGTCCCGTTTTCTTGTCCGACCTTGGTCACCGTGCGACGGTGCCGGTAAGTGGGGCGGTCCCTGTACGTTGTCGGATGCGGACGTGGTTTTCCGTTGACTTGAGAGTCTACTCCATTAGTGACCCTCCACTAGTCGTAGCCTTCTTACACGCGTGTGGTCTCACCAGGGAGTGGTGGAGAGGCTACCCTGAGGATGGTTTTTAGACTGGTTTCCGTCGGGCCCCTCGTCGTTAGCCAGAGTCCGGCTACGGGGGAAAACCAGTCAGAGGGCCAGACGTAGGACACATGGTCTGTATGTGCACACGTGGTTGGGGGTAGTTGGACCCGTGCTGACGAGCGTGACCCCAGCTAGTCACTTGGTTGTGGTACTTGTTCGGTGTCCGTGCCTCTGGTAGGCGCTACCACGTCAGGCAGTTCACCTGCGGTGCGGTGTAAGTCGTCAGGGGACGCTACCGACTGTGCTTCTAGTGGGAGGTACTCCTGTCGAGTCGGGAGTGTCAGGCTGTCAGTCGTCGCGACTTTGACCTTCGAGTTTCGTCGTGTTGACCGTTACATTTCGGTCTTTCCGCCGTGGTGCGTGTGTCGGCTTGCGTGCTGTGAGACCGGTGTTTTGTAGCGGCAGGGTTTCCTTTTCGAGGTACTCGCTTACTGCTAGCGTAGCGGTTTCTCCGTTCGCGAGGTAGGGTTCGAGTGATCCCTACTGAGTCTTGTTCCGAGACTCATTCCCTGCGTGTTTTCACCGTGTTTCAGGCGAGGCGAGGCTTCAGGGGAGTTCGTCTGAGGCTCAGCGTGGTTCAGGTGCCCAGCGTTAGTGCCAGAGGTCAGAGCCGGGGTATGCCCCGTGTAGCTGTACTTTATTTTCTTGTCTCTGTACTAGTTGTGGACTACTGTTGTTATTTTATTGTTATACTGTGGACCATGTATAATATTAATTTATTTCCTGCTTAATTGTTATAACTATTTAATTTATGCAATTACTTATGATACTTGTATAGTTTCCACACCATCCTTCTAACCCTTCCGAGTCTTTGGACTCGTGGGTGGCGGTGCGAGTCTCGGGTTATCGGGTCTTCCCGGTAATCAGATTCTCGGGTCGTTACAGCTGGTATCAGAGCGCGGTTGTGGAATTATACGAGAATCATAGGTAATTATGGTGGTCCACTAGTCCACAGCGATGATGTACAGTTGACACTGGCATCGGGCATTGTGTGTGTTTTTCTTGACCTTGCCGTTTCTGTGTTTCCTGTCTTTTGCTTCAGGTGCGAGTATGGCGCCGAGGCGGGCGACTCGCTCTCAGCAGGGGCAGTCGGCTGGAGGTCAGGAGATCCAGCAGGAGGATCATAGTAGAGCGCCACCGGCGGCCACCGAGGCAGCGGATGCTGCAAGGGTTCCGGGGGCCGAGGATTTCTTCCGTGGCATGTGCCAGCTTATGTCTCAGCAGTTCGGCGGAGAGGCTGGTGAGGGCTCGTCGACCAGGGGTGGGCCAGGCCGAGTAGTGAGGGATTTCATGCAGTTTCATCCCCCTTACTATGGCGGTCAGCCAGACCCTGATGTGGCTCGTGATTGGCTCGACGAGATGGAGCGGGTGTTTAGTTCCGCGAGATGTGCTGCAGAGGACAGGGTGATGTTGGACTATAACCAGTTGCAGGGTACGGCTCGAGCGTGGTGGTCTTCCGAGTGGAAGACGTCTTTTCAGCCTTGTCCCCTTGAGCAGATTGCGTGGGGTGACTTCGTCAGCGCTTTTGAGCGTACGTACTGTCTGGAGTACATTGCTACGCAGCGAATGCGTGAGTTCTTGGAGTTGGTTCAGGGCGACATGTTCGTGTTGCAGTACAAGGCTCGATTTGTTGAGCTGGGTCGGTATGCACCTCACATCATGGAGCATGAGAGGGTGAAGACCGCGCAGTTCGTTCAGGGCTCGAGGCAGGTGCTGAGGCACCATTTGATCACGAATGCTGCCACCGATTTGGAGACAGCGTCTCGCGTTGCGGCTTCCTTGGAGATGGATATGCAAAGGACTTGAGTACTGATTAGCCAGGGGCAGTCCTTTTCAGGTCGCAGTCAGCAGTCAGCTACTCAGCAGTAGGGTTCTCTCCAGCAGGCGTTGGGTGGTTCAGGAGCGCCGGCACCGACAGCATCAGTGACAGGATCCGTATCGTTCGGCTCGAAGATCAAGAAGTTCCTCGGGAAGGATTTCCGGAAGAAGAAGAAGGGATGCCGTGAGCAGCAGGCATCAACGGGCAGTGTACAACAGCCGATTTCATTTCAGCGTCAGGGATCAGTGGGTAGATCGCGAGGACCGTGTCCATGGTGTAGTGAGTTCCACCGAGGCAGACAGTGCACGGCACATGTCATTTGTTTCCGGTGTGACCAGCCAGGGCACATGGCGCGTGACTGTCCTCAGAGGCAACAGCATCAGCTGTTTCCTCAGCAGCAGCAGGTTCCCCAGCAGCAGAGGCCGCAGCAGCAGCAGCACCAGGGACAGTATTCGCCGCTACCCAGGTCAGCTAGTGTGGGGGGCAGGCAGAGAGCTCAAGGCCAGATCACACACATGACCAGGGCACAGGCTGTGGCGTCGCAGCTCGTGGAAGGTACCGTTCAGATTTTGGGTTGTGCGGCTCAGGTTTTGTTTGATTCTGGCGCGTCTCATTCGTTTATTTCGGAGGATTTCGTGCTGAGCATCGAGGAGCCGGTGACCCAGTTGTCCTGCGATTTGGCAGTGGAGTTACATTCGGGTGATTTTATGATCACTCCGTATTGCTTCGATGAGGTTCCCGTGTGGGTGGAAGGGCGAAGTTTGCCGGCTAGGCTCTATGCGTTGCCGCTTCAGGACTTTGATGTGATTTTGGGCATGGATTGACTTGAGGCACATCATGCATTGGTGGATTGTGGCTTGAAGAGAGTTTATTTTCGGTGACTTCGTGGACCCACCTTCTCTTTCCAAGGTATCAGGTCTTCCTCTTCCCGCTTTCTTATTTCTGCGATTCGAGCTTGCCGTTTGCTTGATGCGGGTTGTAAGGGTTTCCTCGCTTCTGTGGTCTTGGTAGACCAGCCGTGTCCGGATGTCGAGGACATTCCGGTGGTGTGTGAGTTTCCCGATGTGTTTCCAGAGGAGTTACCTGGATTGCCTCCCTAGCGGGAGATCGATTTTATGATCGAGGTTGTACCGGGTACGGGACCTTTGGCGAAGGCTCCCTACCGTATGGCCTTCGCTGAGTTGAGGGAGTTGTGGGCGCAGTTGCAAGAGTTGCTGGCCAAGGGGTACATTTGTCCTAGCTTTTTCCTCTTGGAGTGCGCCCATGTCGTTTGTGAAGAAGAAGGACGGTAGCTTGCGGTTGTGCATTGACTACCGACAGCTGAATGAAGTGACCGTTAAGAATAAGTATCCATTGCCACAGATCGATGATTTGTTCGACCAGCTTCAGTCTGCTCGAGTATTCTCGAGGATTGATTTGCGGTCCAGTTACTATCAGCTGAGAATTCGTGAGTCCGATGTGGAGAAGACTGCGTTCGGTACAAGGTACGGGCATTATGAGTTTCTGGTGATGCCGTTTGGGCTCACCAATGCCCCCGCAGCCTTCATGGACTTGATGCAGAGAGTGTTTCATCCGTATTTGGACCAGTTCGTGGTCGTATTTGTGGACGACATCCTTGTTTATTCGCGGTCTGCCGAGGAGCACGCGTACCATTTGGGTGTGGTGCTGCAGACGCTGCGAGATCACCAGTTGTATACGAAGCTCAGTAAGTGCGAGTTCTGGATTCGTGAGGTGTACTTTTTGGGACACGTGATTTTTGATGATGATGTTTCCATGGACCCCACCAAGGTTGAGGCAGTAATGTAGTGGCCGAGGCCGAGGTCTGTGACCGAGATCCGGAGTTTCTTGGGGCTTGCGGGTTATTATTGTCGGTTTATCCAAGATTTTTCTCGCATTACGGCCCCGATGACTAGACTCACATGAAAGGATGTGCCTTTCGTCTGGTCTGAGGAGTGTGAGCAGAGTTTCAGGGAGCTGAAGAGATTGCTCACCTCGTCTGCGGTGTTGGTTTTACCTTCTGGACCGGGAGGTTTTATGGTGTGTACGGAAGCTTCCGGGGTCGGACTGGGTGCTGTGTTGATGCAGCATGGTAGAGTGGTGGCTTATGCATCTCGACAGATGAAGCCCCACGAGGAGAATTACCCTACCCATGACCTGGAGTTGGCGGCTGTGATCTTCGCGCTGAAGATCTGGAGGCATTATCTGTACAGTGAGAAGTTTGAGGTGTTCATTAACCATCAGAGTTTGAGGTATGTGTTCACGCAGAGGGACCTTAATCTCAGACAGAGGCGTTGGATGGAGTATATGAAGGATTATGACTTCACTCTGTCTTATCAGCCGGGCAAGATGAATGTCGTAGCTGATGCCTTGAGTCGGAAGGTCGCGGTCAATTCCTTGATGTTGAGGAAGTGGAGGCTCTGGGAAAAAGTGCCCAAAGTATCTTTCGGGCTCAACATTCCCAAAGAGCCAGGGTTAGCTGTGCTTGCGAGTCTGACTGTCATGCCTGCTATCCGCCGTCAGATGACAGAGGCTCAGCATGCGGACCCTGAGTTGCCCCGAATTCTGGCTATGGCTGATGTGGAACTCGACGAGGACGGTGCTGCGCGGTTTCGTGGCAGGCTGTACGTCCCAGCTGAGGAGCAGATTCGTCGTGCGGTGTTGCGTGAGGCTCATGGGAGCAGGTACACCATACAACCGGGTGCGACGAAGATGTATCAGAACTTACGGAGGCAGTTCTGGTGGCCTGGCATGAAGAGAGATGTGGCCGAGTTCGTGGCCAGGTGCCTGACCTGTTAGCAGGTGAAGGCGGAGCATCAGCGACTAGGAGGTACTCTCTAGCCCTTGGATGTTCCTGCGTGGAAGTTGGACCACGTGACCACGGATTTTGTGGTGGGATTACCGAGGACTCCGAGTGGGCAGGATAGTATTTGGTTGCTGGTGATCAGCTGACGAAAGTGACGCGGTTGTTACCAGTCAAAGTCAGCTGGAGCATGTCCAAGTTGGCTCGTCTATACGTGGAGCGGATCATACCGTTGCATGGGATTCCCATTTCCATCGTGTCGGATCGGGATCCGCGCTTCACTTCTGGATTCTGGAGGAGTTTCCAGCGAGCTCTTGGCACGGAGTTGGCGTTTAGCTCAGCGTACCATCCTCAGTCAGATGGTCAGTCTGAGAGGACCATCCAGACTTTGGAGGATATGTTGAGATCCTGCTGCCTGGAGTGACAGGGGAGTTGGATTCACCACCTGCCGTTGGTGGAGTTTGCCTACAACAACAGCTATCATTTGAGCATCGACATGGCTCCTTATGAGGCGTTGTATGGGCGTCCGTGTCAGACTCCACTCGATTGGTTTGAGGTTGGTGAGCGTGTTTTGACGGGACCGGAGTTGGTACAGCAGTGTGTAGATGTTGTGCACCTGGTTCTTCAGAACATGTTGGCGGCACAGAGTCGGCAGAAGAGCTATGCTGACCAGAGGTGGCAGCCTCTCGCGTTCACCGTGGGCGATCGTGTGTTCTTGAGAGTTTCTCCGATGAAGGGGGTGGTGCACTTTGGACGGCGTGGGAAGTTGAGTCCCCGCTACATTGGTCCCTTTGTGATTGTGGAGCGCATCGGTGAGGTAACTTATCGGTTGCAGTTACCCCTTGAGTTGGCGTCGGTGCATGACGTGTTCCACGTCTCGATGTTGCGGAAGTATGTGCCCGATGACTCTTATGTTCTTGAAGATTCTGCTTGGCCCGAGGTGACTCAGGACTTTTCTCTCCCAGAGTTTCCCATCCGCGTGGTGGATAGGCGGGAGCAACGCCTGCGGAGCAAGGCCATCCCCTTAGTGAAGGTGGTGTGGCAGCGGCACTCTGGTGGTGAGGCTTCTTGGGAACGTGAGGATGAGATGCATCAGCAGTTCCCTTACCTGTTCGAGTGAGTCTTCCTCTTCTTTCCCCTTGGGTTGTTCTCAATTTCGAAAATAAAATTCCTTTAAGGGGGGAGGGATGTAATATCTCGGACCTTTTGGATCCTTCTTCGTGGGTCTCAGATCTGATTTCTCGGAGTGTCCGGCTCCGTTGTGTCCGAAATTTTATTTCAGACATCTTTCGTGTTCGGATCGGCGCGATCCGGAGTTGTTCTGGAGGCTCGGAAGCGTTCCGGGTTTTTTTCGCATGTGTTTTTCGATTTCCCAGGGTGGGTTTCGGTAATTTCTTCGGAACCTCACTGCGGGTGCCCCGGGTCGTTCACCTGGGCACGAGTGGTACCGTTGCGATCGGTGCGTTCCGAGGATCGCGGAAACGTAATTTTATATTTTTTGGTATTTTCTGAAATTTCTAGATTTTTTTATAAATATCTCACTTTTCTCTCTCTCCCCTCACCTTCTTCTTCTTCTTCTTCTTCCTTCTCTTCTCCCCACCGTGACCACCACCCTCCCTCTCTCTTTCTCTCTCGTTCGGCCGCGGCGACGTCCCCTTCTGGCTGTAGACGGCGCGGGGCGACGACGTGGGCGACGGTGAGGTGATCGTGGCGGCGTAAAGCTTGTGGGGAACCGTGAAAGGACGAGGGTTTTCAAAGCGTTCTTTGAGATCTCGGTAACGATTCGGCGGAGCATTCGCTCCATTGAGGTAGGGTGACGTTCCCTAGCTCCCTGTCGTTCATTTCCGTGGTTTATAGGCCGAGGGGAGACCGAGAGGGGCTTCATTGAGCGGGTTTGGGGTTTTCCATGATTTGGGGAGAGCTCGCCCGATCTATGGATTTAGCCCACGATTTCACGTTTTGATGGCCTAGAATCATGCTAGGGGTCCCCAGGGGTCTTCCCCTTTGATTTCCCCCTCCCCGGTGGAGGCATGGGGGCGTGGTTGGGTTTTTTGGGCTTTTCTCGCCGTTTCACCGTCGGGCGAGTGTGACGGTCCTTTCAGTGACCGTCACACTATGTGACACGCCTGGGTGGGTGCGTCACAACGCTTGTTTAGCCAGTTGGGGGTCAGGGACTGTGACGGTCCCATGATAGACCGCCACAGGCGTGTGACGCGCCTGGGTTGGGCCGTCGGAGCGTCTCGACCGTTGGCATCCGACCGTTGATTTGACCGTTGGGGGTCAAGGCGCGTGACGCACCAGGACTGGCGCGTCACAGCCTTGTGACGGCCAAGAGTGGGTGCGTTAGAGTGGTTTCCCCAGGCTGTGTGACGCTCCAGGACTGGACCGTCACACTCTGTGATGCACCGAGTGGCATGCGTCACAGCTTGCCCTATTCTTCCTATGACACACCTGCGTAGACGCGTCACAGTCTGTAACGCACCAGGGCAGGTGCGTTACATTCTGTTTTTACACGGAGTGTGTTGCGGCCCTGTGTTGGACCGTCAGGGTGCTGTGACGGTCCAGCCTAGATCGGCAGGTGTCTGTGACGGTCCAGCCTAAACCGTCAGATCCTGTGACACGTCTAGGGTAGACCGTCAGGCTCTGGGCTGCACCGGGGAGTTTGCAGTCCCATTTTCTTGTCCGACCGTGGTCGCCGTGCGTGGTGCCGGTACGTGGGGTGGTCCCCATACGTCGTCGGATGCGGACGTGGTTTTTCGTTGACTTGAGAGTCTACTCCGTTAGTGACCCTCCACTAGTCGTAGCCTTCTTACACGCATGTGGTCCCACCAGGGAGTGGTGGAGAGGCTACCTTGAGGATGGTTTTTAGACTAGTTTCTGTCAGGCCCCTCGTCGTTAGCCAGAGTCTGGCTACAGGGGAAAACCAGTCAGAGGGTCAGACCTAGGACGCATGGTCTGTGTGTGCACACGTGGTTGGGGGTAGTTGGACCCGCGCTGATGAGCGTGACCCCAGCTAGTCACTTGGTTCTGGTACTTGTTCGGTGTCCGTGCCTCTGGTAGACGCTACCACGTTAGGTAGTTCACCTGTGGTGAGGTGTAAGTCGTCAGGGGACGCTACCAACTGTGCTTCTAGTGGGAGGTACTCCTGTCGAGTCGGGAGTGTCAGGCTGTCAGTCGTCGCAATTTTGACCTTCGGGTTTCGTCGTGTTGACCGTTGCGTTTCGATCTTTCCGCCGTGGTGCGTGTGTCGGCTTGCGTGCAGTGAGACCGGTGTTTTGTAGCGGCAGGGTTTTTATTTTCGAGGTACTCGCTTACTGCTAGCGTAGCGGTTTCTCCGTTCGCGAGGTAGGGTTCGAGTGATCCCTACTGAGTCTTGTTCTGAGACTCATTCCCTGCGTGTTTTCACCGTGTTTCAGGCGAGGCGAGGCTTCAGGGGAGTTCGTCGGAGGCTCAGCGCGGTTCAGGTGCCCAGCGTTAGTGCCAGAGGTCAGAGCCGGGGTATGTCCCGTATAGCTGTACTTTATTTTCTTGTCTCTGTACTAGTTGTGGACTACTATTGTTATTTTATTGTTATATTATGGACTGTGTATAATGTTAATTTATTTCCTACTTAATTGTTATAACTGTTTAATTTATGTAATTACTTGTGATACTTGTGTAGTTTCCACACCATCCTTCTAACCCTTCCGAGTCTTCGGACTCGTGGGTGGCGGCGCGAGTCTCGGGTTATCAGGTCTTCCCGGTAATCGGATTCTCGGGTCGTTACACCCTCAACGGGCAATGTCAAAATAGGGGTTGTGGTGAGGTGATCCTTAAGAGTTAAAAAACTCTCCTCGCAGTCCTTCGACCATATAAAAAGATTTTCTTTTCTTGTTAGTCTAGTCAAAGGAACCGCGATCTTGGAGAAATCCTTAATAAATCTTCTGTAAAAATCAGCCAGGCCCAGAAAACTTCTAACTTCTGACACGGTCGTTGGTCGGCTCCAGTTTTTGACAGCTTCCACTTTAGAAGGATCCACAACGATACCTTTCTTTGAAATGATGTGGCCAAGGAAAGAGACCTCCTTGAGCCAGAACTCGCACTTACTAAGCTTTGTATAGAGTTTATGTTCTCTCAGTGTCTGCAAGGCTATCCTTAAGTGTTCCTCATGTTCTTCGTTAAGCTTGGAATATATGAGAATGTCATCAATGAATACGACCACAAATTGGTCGAGATATGGCCTGAAGACGTTATTCATAAGTTGCATGAATGCTGTCGGGGCGTTGGTTAACCCGAACAGCATTACCACAAATTCGTAGTGGCCATAATGGCTCCAGAAATCCGTCTTATATATGTCTTCATCCTTGATCTTGAGTTGATGATTGTGGATGTGCAAAATTGCACGTCCATGTGTCCCGCTAAGCCCCGCATTAATGTCAAAGTCAAAGGAAGAAGATCCGGAGAGACTGGCCATCCAGGGCTCCGGGAAGATACTACTGCCCGGTAAATCCCCGCATTCACACGGGCGCATTAAGAGACCGAGAAGTCACAGGATGTCCTCCTGAATTAACACACTGATAGGGACCCTCCCTCGGGCCCTTAACGGTGAAGAAATATCCCGAAGAATGCACGGCTTCAAGCTACTTAAGCAAGAGCAAAGGCCCTCCAGCGGCACGGGCCTGAGGCCCTTCAGCGGGACGGCCATAAACCCCCAGCGGCACGGCCCTTCAACCTTTCAGCGGCACGGCCATGTGGCCCTCCAGCGGCACGGCCATCTAGCCCTTCAGCAGCACACTTCATTCAGGGTTTCACCAAGTCTATACATCCGTCAGCTGAAGTCTATACACTCATGTCTGAAGTCTGTACAGGCTCATGCATGCTCATAGTGTGAAGTATGTACAGAGTTTAGGCAAACGCGAAGTCTACACACTCATGTGGCAAGTCCGTATAGAGTTCAGGCAAACGCGAAGTCTACACATCCGAGCTCCAAGTCTCTACATTGGCAGTTGCACAATCGAAGTCTGTACATTCACCATTTCAACTTCCAAGTCCATACATTGGTGAAGTCTGTACATCCACCAGTTCAACTTCCAAGACCATACATTAGTGAAGTCTGTACATCCGCCGGTGGAGCTTCCAAGTCTGTACATCGGCCCCTGCAAGTCTATACATTGCAGCTGAGTTGAAGTCTGTACGGCCTATGCTTTGCCAAAGTCTATACATTGATGAAGTCTGTACACCGCTTTTGACGCAGGCCCCTGCAAGTCTATACATTGCAGCTGAGTTGAAGTCTGTACAGCCTTTGATTTGCCAAAGTCTAGACATTGTGAACTCTCAAGTCTGTACATCGTCCGGTTGCCTTGCCCATGAAGTCTATACACTCATTCACCAAGTCTTGGCCCTTCCAGCGGCACAGGGCTTCCTGGCCTCTTCAGCGGCAAGGCCTTTGACCCTTTAGCGGCACAGGCTTTCTGCCCTCAACACCATGCGCCCTTTCCCCAGCGGCACAGCGCTGAAAGCCTCCCGACGGCATGCACCGGCAGAAGACACAACAGTCAATAGGCAGTCCCATTGGCGCGCAGTCCAGCCAGTTCGAAGCCAGCTTGCGCCTGTCTCCGTGTCACCTTCTGGCTGGAGGAGGGGAGATCTTCGCCTGACGAGGAAGATACCGAAGTCAACCTCGGATGGCAGTGCCATTATGAGGCAACCTGATGCGGGACGGACACGGGAGACGACACTATATGGTGCCACCCTCAGACTCTAGATGAAGACACGACCAACAACACACACCAGGGAGACACTAAGTCCGACACTACGAGCTCCTAGTGGCGAAACGTCGCTAACAGAAGTGGAAGCTCACTCGTCGTCCCAAGCGAGGGAAAGCGCGGACCGTGCGCGGTTAAGGAACCGGCGGAGGTCAAGGGTAGTCCGACTCAACTTCCGGACTCGGATCGAGTCGCGGGACGGGTCACTCTCGCTCTCACAGTGGTGACATGGACACACGGGCTAGTACCTACACTCTCGGCAGTGGCAAAAGACCATATACTAGCTAATCAAATGAACGCCAAGAGGTTCGGACCATTACCTCCACGCACCCGGCGTGGCGAAGACGACCCCGGCCGAATTACGGACTCCCGGTTAATAATTATTACAGCAATACACTAAGTCGACCCACTCCACGCAGGGAGGTAAAAGGTCACATGTGGGGTCCGGGAATCACGCAACTCGGGTTGACGGGCAGCATCTTGATGTCGCCCGGCGGTGCCGAACTCCGCGTTTTCGTGCTTTCCGAACGGCGGCTTCTACGGGCCCGCGTGGCCCACTGACGGCGCTATCCTCCGGATCTGCGGGGGCGGGACCCACTGTGATGGGGACCCCTGGTGGCACGCCTCCACGGACGGCGGTCGGCCAGGAACACCGATCGGGGGTCGATCGGCCCCGATTCCCAATTGTTGAACTAGCTGCCCACGGATTTTGATTGCTCTCTTCCGGCGCGCGCTCCGGCGAAGCTGCGGTCAATCCCGATGTCGGATCGGGACGCATGAGCTATCGTTGGAAATCTCTCTTCAAATGCTTCAATCAAGATCCAGAGAGATCTACTGGATCTGGTCGGATCAGAACTTTATTGAATTTACAAGTCCCTGTTGTACAGTAACCGAAATCTCAGATCTGCAGGGCACTTGTCTGAGAACCACCGTTGACCGCCTAGTAAACCTCCGATTAAGCTCTTGAGCTCTTCTTAGGCGTTGTAAGGAATCAAACCACGGAACTGGGACTATTTTTAGAATTTGATTTGGAGGTTGCAGCGATTTGTTATGATTTTCGGGGTGACTGGTGGTCGGATCTGGGAACAGGTGGACAGAACTGTAGATGGGTCTGAGAACGATTTTTAGAAAATATTAGATGGGCGAATCAAAAATTGAGAAAACTTGTGGATGAAGGGGTGGATGGATGGAACCCCCAGTAAAATTGGGCGAACCAACAGAAATCAAAAAGTGGCTCTAAGACATGAAACACAGGACGGAGGTGAACCTGGACAGAACTCTGACAGAACCAAAATGAAAGAGTGGACGAAAATAAAAAATTAGCAAACGTGATCTGAATGCTGGCCTGATTTTTGTGGGTGGAGAGGAACATCCCAGGAACAACGCCTCCAAATTTTGTAGTCAAATGAGCTCGGGGAAGAGCTGTGAATTTCGAACAAGCTGCTGTGGTACTGCGCGGGCAGAACTCCGTTGATGGCGATGGCGGTGCGGTGGCGGCTCGTGGCGGCGGCGGCGGCGACGGCGACCGGAACTGATAGGGTGGAGTCTCACCACCTGAAGGAAGCCTTCACAGCTTCAAGTGGAAGAGGGAGAGGAGAAGGGGGCGGCCTAGGCCATGCTCCAACAAATTTCACAATTCTTATGGCATTAATTCATGAAAATGGGAAAATACAAGCATATATAGGTCACCCATCTAATCCATCCTCCACCGTTGGATCTAGGGGTGTGAGATGGAGGGCTGGGATGGCATGTGACCATTCCACAAAAATTAAAATAAAAAAAATAAGGGGAAGGGGGCGCCCTATTGACTTTGGTGGCAAGGGGGGGACAAGTTGGTAGCCACCTTGGACTTTGAAGTCCACTTGTCTCCCATGTGCCTTTTACCATTCAAACTTCTAGATGCCTTCATTTGACATGTTGACTGACCCCACATGGGGCCCATGGGCTGAGGTGGATCAATGGGAGGGGCCTGGGGGGTCCCGTGGGGCCCAGGGGTCCCATTTTGCAAATAAGCCCCTCGTACACTCATAATTACATACCGAATACAATGAAATAAACATAAATTACACACACATAAAGGCTAACTAAATAGGATAAATGGGGAGGCTCAAGGCGGAGTCTCCAGGCTGTCTCCAAGCCATATGGACGCTGAGGTGGCTCGACGACCTCGTCAACCGCCCGCATATAAAAGGCCCCCCACAGACAGAAAGGAAGATGATGGATTTCTGCTAGAGGAAAAAAACACAGAAAGAGAAGAGAGCATCTTCGTGCGAAGAGGCCCGTTCGAGGCAAGGAAGAAGAGAAGAAGAAGATAGAGGAAATGTAGGAAGAAGAGAGGAGTGTTGCATGTAGCAGAGGGGGGAGGAATAGAGAATAGGGAATGGTTACCCTTCCTCGTTCCATCCCTCTCTCCAACTCTTTTTTTTTCTATTTTTTGTTTTCTTCCCTCCGTTTGTTCAGGGATGCATTGTATGATGTGTGGTCTTCGGGCCAAGATTCCTTTTTTCTTATTATCCTGAATCTTCCATGAATGAAATGGTGTTTGGTTCTGCTTCTTACTACATTTGTTATCTTCTTCTCACCGGTCTCTTGTGGTTTTGCTTTCTCTTCCCTCAACCTCCCAACTCCCTGTTCTACTTGATTTCCCGTAGCACTGGTTTATGCAGTCAATAGAGTATGGCCAGCTTCGTCCCTCTTCAATGGCTCTCCGTTGCACAACAACCCTTGATATCCCCTTCTATCTCGGGTCTGTGGGAGCCCATTCTCTTTGATACATTGGAGTCACGTGATGCCCAGAGCATCCTCCTTTGCCCTCCCTCGGGACCAGTGGCATGCCCACACACCCTTAAGCTCTCAGTCACTCTACCACTCAGGCCCCCCCAGCGGTACGCCTCCTCATTTGGCTGTTCGGCGGTACAGCCTTCCTTGAGTCTGCCTGGCGGCACACTCTCCTTAGGGCCATTCAGCGGTGCACCCTTTCTCTTCTTGTCAGCGGCACACTTCCCTTCCTTGGCCGCCCAGCGGCACACTCTTGAACTGTCAGCCCGGTACTCTTTGGCCACCACCTCCCCAGTATACTCATAGCTTGCATCAGTCTACTGGTTCCTTGTTCGTTGTTTTCTCCGAGTTTTCCGAGGTTTCCCTAAAGGCGGCTGCTCAGGCACCCTCCTCAGATGTTGGTTCATGCCACCCCCGTGGGCATGTTCCTTGTTATTCCTTTACCTCCCGGGTCAGGGGGAGGTGCTGCCGAATTTTTGCCAGGAATAACAATCAATCTAAAAAAAGATGAAAAGAAGTGGCAGACATATGGACCGAGTAACAGCGAAAACATTCTAATCAACTAAAAGAACTATGCAAGATTCAAGGAGCTGAACTGAACGAGACTTTAAGCACTGCATTGCTAAAAACATGACTTGGGACTCAACCTCATGACAGGAAAAATGAGAGCTTAACCATCTAAGATGCTTCACCCTGAGCTGAACAAGAAGCTCTCCCTTGAGTCCTGGCCACCCCTTTAGCGGCACACTCTGCCTGATTTCGTCTGCCACTTTTCCTAGCGGTACACTCCCTTTTACCTTCAGCAGCACATCTTCTATCCTCCAGCGGTACGCTCCTCTTTGGCCCTCTAGCGGCGCACTCCCCCAGTTCCTTTCCCAGCGGTACGCCCCCCCCTCTGACCCTCCGAGCGGTACACATCCTCCCAGCGGCATTGCATTATTTGAGCTGAAGTCTGTACAGCCTGTGCATGAAGTCTGCACACTGTCTGGTCGCATACACTTATAAGTCTATACATTGGCAGTTCTACCTACGTTGCACTCATAAGTCTGTACGTTATGAACTCTCAAGTCTGTACAGACCTCGCTTTGCTCAAGTCTGTACATCGTCTAGTTGCCTTGGCTAAGTCTACACGTTGATTATCTGCTCACGCATCATTCCTTTGGCAAGTCCATACATTGTGAAAGTCTATATATATATTCCTCACTGGCTTGCTTCATGCACCAAGTCTGCACATTCCTTTCTAAAGTCTGTACGTTGCATCGCATGAAGTCTACACATTCCACGCTAGCGAAGTCTGCCTAAGTCTATACATTGCTCCTTCATGCATTGCATTAAGTCTGCACATCGTGTGCATCATGCTGCCAAGTCCACACGGCCATTGTACCGCTGGCCAAGTCTATACATTGTCCGTTGCATAGCAGCAAGTCTGTACAATCCTTGTGGCTTGTTCACGCACTCCACCCTTCACCCTTCAGCGGTACGCCCATCTTCAGTCCAACGGTACGCCCATCTTCAGTCTAGCGGTACGCCCCCACTCTTCCCAGCGGTACACCCTAGCCTCCGTCATCTCCCCTATGAATACACACATGCATGCAATAAAAAGGGAGGGGGGGGGCTACATGATAAAAGGAATGATGAATAGTAATAACAATAGTGAGATAAAAGGGGTGGCCTCAACCAAGACGACAACAAGGGAAAATAATAACCAAGAAAGGGTAATGTCAATAAACAAACGAGAATAACAAGTGTCGACGACCATCGTGAATACAACAATATGGCAGCAGTCTCTCCTTTCTGGATTCCGAACCCGGGGATATTACTGATGCCCCCCGTAAGCTGGAAGTCGCTCTCGGGAATTCTCTCTCTTGTCATGGTGACCGCCCGGCCTTATTTCGGGCCGATAATTCATCAGAGTCCCCTCCCTCGTCGGGATTTGATTTGCCTCCCTACATTAAAATTGCCGTCCCTCGGCAAACATTTGTACGGATTCGTCTTCCGGGTTATCGTCTCGTTTTCCGTGCGAACTTGTGTCTAAACATGAAATGGTCCATCAGTGACCGACATGACCCGAGTATTCAGGCCCCCACCTCGGGCTCACCGCATAACCCGACGGGTGGTTTCCTTCCCGCGTTAATCAGTATTTCTTTCGACCGTGGAGCCCTTATTTCTGGCAATTAATCAAGGGTATTCCCCTCTCTGAGGGGATGTAAATGACGTTGTGGCCTTTATGGCACAACGGGTCTCAGTCCCGACCCGAACCACACAATCGCCTGACTGAGTCAGATCGAGCGCACCACGGGCTTCCACGAAGCCCGAACAAATCGTCACTTTGTGACTGGCACGCCCACGCACTTAATAAAACCAACAAACGGATAAACGAAAGGGGCGAAGATCTCTCTCAAAATTAAGTGCGTCCACAAGTCTGGCACGCCCGGTGGGACTGGATCACCCTTTATCTTTTTGCCGGAACCAAGGGCTCCACGGCCCCTTTCTTGTAATACTGATTCCCTAATTTGCAAATGCAGGTTGCGTTATGGACATCTAGATGGCTCTCACTTTCGGCCACCAACCCGTCGAGAGTCACGTGCGGAACGGCTACATGGCCATCCCTCTCACCTTCGGGAGCTTCCCTCCCTCAGTTGGCTTCCCCAACTTTTTGGGAGTGGCCTTCACTCACCTGTTGGACGTGGAAGCGTCTGACGGAATCAAGAACGACGCCTCCATCCAGGGGGCCACCGAAGTTGCTGCCAACCGACCAATGGCCGAATCCCCCAAGGCTGCCCCTATGAAGATATTGGGCTGCAACGTGCACCATGTGCACGAAGCCACTGGCCCATCTCACCCAGGCTCGGCTTCCCATCAGAGAAGGCTCCGGAGGAGTCATGCAACCACATCATCTCGAGGTCGGGTCTCCGGCACCGGCAAGTCTGCTGTCGTCGGAACGCTCCGGGTGCATCTTTCCGGGCGGCGCTCTGAAGCAATCTCGGATCGCATCGTACCCGCCGTTCCAGTGCGTAACTCCTTCCAGCCACTAGGGAAGATGAAGGGCAGGATGACACTTGCAGCTCCAGCCACAGTCCCACAGCACCGACCGGCCCCTAGGCCGACTAAGGGCAAGCACGCGTGGATTCCCAAGGCGGCCCGGGCCATTTCACCGGCACAGGCGGGACCCAGCACCTTTCGCCCGGCAAGGGCTCAACAAGCAGACTGGGTCAAGGCATCGACCCCCATCTATCATCCGGCATCGGCCACACTGACCCCACCAGAGAATACCCGCCGTCGACACCACCGACGTCACTACCAGGCTGCCCGTGAGGAGCCTGCAGCCTACATGCCTGTTAGTGTCAACAAGGCCACACCACCGGCTTCTCCTCCAGATCAAGACTGGGAAGGGGTAGAGCAGGCCATGAGAAACTATCTGCGGGGCCCGGGGAGCACTCCCCTGGGTCGTCAGAGATTGCTTGGGGCAGTAGCCTCGGCATTTGAAGAAGAAGAAGCCCGATCCGTGCCTAGTGCCGAGTCGAGGAACTGCTCCGAGGAGCGCTATCAGTCCCCGCCGAGGGAAGAGGCGAGGCCGCGGGGGTCGGTCTTTGACAGATTGGTCTTCGCAGGAAGGCCGTCAAGGAGAGCAACAAGAAAAGGCAGGGACATAAGGGTCTACACTTGCAATATGGCAGGAGTGTCCGGCCGGTACGGGGCCTTACCGACCAAGCCCGAAGAAATGGCCAGACTTGCGGCAAGGCCAGGACCTCTCACCAGAAGAAGGAAGGCAGCAACCGAAAAGACACAAGCTCACATTGAAGGAACTGTCTACGGGGAATCGTCGACGGCCCTGGCCGCCAACGTCATTACTGAAGGTACCACGGGAGGACCATCCACTTCCACCGAGGAGGCGCCAGCCGAAGAAAGAGGGGGCACCCCCAGCCTCTCAATGAGTGACCCCGCTGTATTACTCATGATGCAGCAATATCAAAGAGAGATCGAGTTGCTAAAAAAGTAGTTGACCGACAGAGCGGCTCAACCCTCAACGTTCGGGCAAACCGAAGCACTACCAGAGACCCCTGGGGGTAACGGTCAGGCCTCGGAAGCTTCTCCACAGGCGACGGTGTCTCCGCCGATCTCCGGCTACACCGGGGGCATACCCCTGCACCAGCCACAGCATATAACTCCGGCCCCGCCGCCAAACCTACCGTTCCAGGGATCCACCATTGCGCCTTAGGCGATAGTGTTAACGACGCCACTGGCGCAACCGGCTCATTTCTACCCGAACCCGGTGGACCGAGCGACGGTGAACAGACTCATGTTGGAACAGATGATAGACATGAAGCTGGCAGAGAGGGGCGATAGTGATTGCACGCCCTTTGATGTGTATCAGGTACCTTATCCGGCACACTATGCTCCAAGGAGGCTCCCGGTCGGCATCACCAAACCGCCGAAATTTGAAAAGTTTAATGGGAAAGGGTCTCCCAGGGAGCACATCGCCTACTATGTGAATATTATGGGGGATTTAGCTGCAGATGAAGCCTATCTCCTCAAATTCTTTGGCTCAACACTTACCGGGCTTGCTTTCGAATGGTACTCGAGCCTGCCCGCCGGGTCCATTGTAGACTGGCCCGACATGCAGAAGAAATTTAAAGAAAGGTTCTACATAGCTGAACGGGAGGTCACCGTGGCAGAACTCTACGCCACAAAGCAAAGAAGTGATGAGTCGGCACTCGACTACATAAAGAGGTGGAGGAACCTCAGCATGAGATGCAGGCGTCCCCCGCATCAGGAGGACGCGGTGCAAATTTGTAAACAGAACCTGAAGAAAGAAATCCTTGAGAGAATGATCGGTGCGGAAATAAAGTCATTTGACCGCTTAAACAATATAGTGGCGGAGATCGAGGCATTCCTTGCTCGATACTCTTCCACTCCAACGGCATCAAGTCAAACGGCCAGACAAGCCGAGAAGAAGCCGATGCCGCCAGAAGTCCACACATTGGACTTCCAAGCTTTTGAGAAACAGACGGAGAAGGCCAAGGAGACGGCCAACCCACCTCCAGCCAGGGCTACTGAACGATGGGAAGGTCCTTCCCTGCGGGGGAAAATGAGGAATAAGTTGTATTCTTTTCCTCGAGATAAGTCCCGGATCTTGTTTGAATGGGCCACCAGATACAATAAAATTACATTGCCAGAACCAAAGAGGCCTGGCGACATAAAAAGAAAGGATGATCCTCGTTTCTGCCCGTACCACCAGATGCTGGGGCATACTATCGAGGAGTGTTACATCTTCAAGGATGTCATTGAATCCTTGGTGAAGAAGGGAGAACTGGACATGGGGGAGCACAAGGTGGATCCTCCGCAGCCGCATGAGATGCCAAACCTCGGCACTTCTGTTAACATGATCTCTCTTTACCAGCAGCTGCCTGAGGAATGGGCAGAGGCCAGTACAGCTGCAACCTATGAAGCCTTTGTCATGGCACCAGCTCAAGACCAAGGAGGTTGGCAGGCTGCGCCGACGAGGAATAGAAGAAGAAGGCAGGCCCCCCGGCCCACGCCGGAGGTTCATATAAGGGGTGTCACACCTCGACCAGTCCCACCACCAGTGACGCCTGTATGGCATGATACAGCCCCCCGGCTAGTCATGAGGCGCTTCACCAACAACAAGAAGAAACATACCCCGATGCGGGTGCACAAAGAGACCAGTCCCGCAGTGGAAAGACTCCAGGCCATTATCGATGGGCTTGAAGAGTATGAGCAGCCCGAAATCCGGCCCGTCGAGCTGAAGGAATATGTCCCCTGGAGGGAGTTCGAGTCACTCGAACTGGCTCCAGAAGCAGAAGCCGAGGCGAAGGAAGAGCCCCTCTTGTGGGGTGAGCCTCCCCAAGGCCAGTTGCCAGCCACTGAAGAAGAGAAGAAAAAGAAGAAGAAGAGGCCCAGAAACAAGAAGAAGAGCGGGGTTGTTCTCTCCTGCAACACCCTGTCGGCATTGTTTGACACTGCCCTCTCTCTAGGGGAGGAAGAGCAAGAGACACCCATTGAGCCATCAGAAGTGAACCAGGCTGAAGCATCCACCTCCCAGCATGCCACCAGGTCAGGAAGGAAGTGGGGACGCCCTCCTCAAGCCAACCATAACATCCTGCTCAGGGGAGAACAGCCATATCACATCCCTGAACCTAGGATCCAAGGCATGGAGATTCCCCCTCCCTCGGGTCTCTACCCCGGAGAGCCGATCGTCCAGAATACCCCTTCATTTATTGAGTTTCTAATGACTCAAGGGGAAAGGCAGTCATGCCCCCAAGAGTCTCGACAGGTCAAAGAAGCAAGTAGCCTCTCGGCCCCACCCCTGTCAAGTCCTCCTCTGTCAAGGGAAAAGACTAGCAACATCCCGAACCTTACCGAGTTCATGCAAGAGAAGGCAGAAACCCAACAGGCCCCGCAAGCCCAAGTAATACCTGATCCGGCAGAGGAGACGCCCCCTGAGCCGGTTCCCCAGGCCCAGACTGGGGGCAGGCATAGCAGAGCCGAAGAGATGAAGTTGCTCGAGGTCCGAGCCGGCAACAGAATAGTCAAGCACTTGAAGAAGATCCCAGCCAGGTTTACCGTCTGGGAGATTCTGTCTCTGGATGAAGAGACACGGCGGGCCGTCATCGCAGCACTCCAGACGCCAGCTTATGTGGAGGCTTGCCTTGCAGAAATGTCACCCGAGGTAGCGGTGGCTTTCACGGAAGAAGATATGCTCCTGCCTACCTGCAGTCACAACAGGCCACTCTACATGAAAGGGCAGCTGAATGGGCACCCCATCAATAGGGTATTGATTGACCCTGGGGCGGCAGTGAACATACTCCCCTACCGAGTGTACCAAAAGCATTACTTCGATGTGCACTTGATCGAGGTCAAGAATGTCAAGATCGCCGGCTTCAACCAGAAGTGTGAGGTCCCCATGGGGATTGCAGAGTTTAGCCTCTCTCTCGGTGATTTCGCGACTAAGGTCCAATTTCATGTGATTAATTCTGGTACCTCCTACAAAGCATTACTCGGCCGGCCTTGGCTGCACCAGAACAGGGTCGTGCCGTCTACTTTGCATCAATGCATCAAGTACCCTGGCAACGGGAAGGAGGAGAGAATCTTTGCCGACCTCCACCCTTTTGAGGTGTTCGAGTGCCATCTCTCAGACGCCAACCTGTATCTAGAAAAGCCGAAGCAAGCTCCCCAAGTCACCTTAGACAAGGGAAAGATGAAGGCAGAGCCGGACAGCTGGTTCCCTCCACCGCTGCCAGGATATGTGGCCCCCCGTCAAGTAGCATATGTTTCTGGGGCAGAAGGAGTATTCAAAGCGACTCCCCTTTCCATCTACCCCACACCGGGGTTGCCGCACCTCGAAGACTTGCTGGAGGACATCAGGGCCCCGTTCGGGATCATCAAGCCTCTCGCAGAAGCTGACTGCCAAGCGGCTGAACCATTGAGGACCTTTGAGGTGCCTAACCCCGGAGGACGGTCCACTATTTTCTATGTGGCTAATGAACACCCGATCAGAGGGGACGATGATTGTAAACTCCCCGACGAACTGCATGACCCACTCGTCCCGATCACGGGACTGCCCGACATGACTGGTCGTGTAGCCAGAATGATCAGGAAACAAGGGGTCCCCTTTCGCCAGCTCTCCAGTCGGAAGGACATGTTCGAGAAGATGTGGAACCCACCAAACCTGGACCGGAGGTTGTTGCAAATCACACGGCACCCGGGATTAGGTTTCTCATTAGAGGATTCCTACGAAGCCGACGTTATATCGGTCTCGGCTCCGAGCGGCAGCAGCCTCACAGACGCCCAAGGCCCACAGGAAGTGCAAGGTCGGCAGTACCTTAAGCCTTCAGTCGGTGAAGATCAGGACGAGGAGGTATTCTTATGGAAGCCGCCTCCCTGTAAGAACAAGGGGAAGGCCCCGTCCTCCTCTGAGGGAGCGGCCCCGAACGGCTCCAGCGATGGGCCGTCCTTGCCTTCGTCGGACACTGATGTAAAAGGCAGAGAGGAAAGTCGAACTCCGGGCCTCCCTCGGTGCGAATCCGCCCTGTTTGCCATGTGCTATCAACAGCAGCGAGAAATCGAGATGCTGAAGGCTCGGTTGGCCGAAGTAACCGCACTCATATCTGACTTGATTGGAGGCATCTTCCGCCAGCAGAATATCGGCATGCACCTGCCCCGGGGGGCCACCCCGAACATCCCTACGCACTGGAGAAAGCAGGCCAGAGGCGCAACTGTTTCCCCAGTCAGACGGCCGGTCGACCGGAATCCCACATTACAAGAGAGAATGAGGAGGCCCTACTCCTTCCCGAGGAATAAAACCCGGGGGATCTTCGAATGGGCTTGCTACTATGGCAAGGCTACCCTCCCAAGGCCCAAGAGGCCGCAAGATGCTCGCAGAAGTGGTGACCCTTTGTTCTGTCCGTACCACCAAATACTGGGTCACTCCATAGAAGACTGCTACGTCTTCAAGGACATTGCTCAGGACTTAATTGAGAAAGATGAGCTCAGAATGGGAGATTACGTGGTAGCCCCACCACGCCCTCATGCGACAGGCAACCCCGAAAGAAATGTCTACATGGTGTCAGTCCAGCACCAGATCTTTGAAGAGGTGCTGGAGAATGGGCAACCCCGGTCACCGGCAGAGAGCCGGCCCCCGGTGTGGCAATCAATTACTTCGGTCCCGGCTGGAGCCGTCTATGATGACTACCAAGAAGACCCCGGAGAGGTTCTTTGTCTCCCCGCACAGGAGAACCCCCCGGAGCCGCAACCTGCAAGCCTGGAACAGGGGGACATTAGCGAAGCCTCATTGCCCGATGAGGCGGGGCAGGGTGACGTCTATGGTGTCCTTGAAGCGGAAGACGGCGAAGATCAAGATTTCGTCGACTTATTGCCAGCACCGCCAGAAATTGAAGATGGCGGTCAGGCCACAGTAGATGAACTTATCGAAATTAACCTGGGCACGGACGGCGACCCCAAGCCGACCTTTCTAAGTGCCCTTCTTCCTCTACAGGAGAGGGGACGGTATATCAAGTTGCTACAAGAGTTCCGGGACTGTTTTGCCTGGAATTATAAGGAGATGCCCGGACTGAGTCCTGGCGTGACTCAACATGTTCTTGCCATCGACCCCAAGGCCGAGCCAGTGAAACAGTCTCCCCGGCGCATGAGACCGGAACTGATACACCAAATTTGTAAAGAAGTCGACAAGCTCATAGATGTCGATTTCGTAGCTGAGAACCAGTATACTACCTGGTTGGCCAACATTGTGCCAGTGAAGAAGAAGAATGGACAGATCAGGATTTGCGTGGATTTTCGCGACCTGAACAAAGCCTGCCCAAAAGATGACTTCCCGGTGCCCATCACTGAAGTGATGATTGACGCAACCACTGGCCACGAGGTCATGTCCTTCATGGACGGATCGTCCGGCTATAACCAAATCTGGATAGCTGAGCACGACCGAATTCATACGGCCTTCCGGTCGCCCAAAGGAATATTCCATTACAAAAGAATGCCCTTCGGCCTCAAAAACGCCGGCGCCACCTACCAGCGGGCGATGACCAAAATATTCGACGAGCTGCTATACAACAAAGTCGAATGCTACATTGACGACTTGGTCGTCAAGATGAAGAAAAGGGAAGATCACCTGAAGGACCTTAGAGTCGTCTTCGAGAGGCTCCGGCAGTACGAGCTGAAGATGAACCCGATGAAGTGTGCCTTCGGCGTCTCCAGCGGGAAGTTCCTCGGTTTCATCGTCCGATATAGAGGGATCGAGATCGACCCTTTCAAAATAAAAGCCATCCAGGAGCTGCCTCCTCCGAAGGATCTAGGAGAGCTAAGATCCCTGCAGGGCCGGCTGGCCTACATCCGAAGATTTATTTCCAATTTGTCGGGGCGCTGTCAGCCATTCCACAGATTGATGATGAAGAATGCACCTTTTAACTGGAATCAGGAATGCCAAAAGGCCTTCGATCAGCTGAAGGACTACTTAAGGACCCCGCCTGTGCTGGGGGCACCTGTCAAGGGGAGGCCGCTTATTCTATACATAGCCGCCACCGAATGCTCCCTGGGGGCAATGCTCGCTCAGAATAATGATGAAGGGAAGGAGCAGGCTCTCTATTATCTCAGCCGGAGGCTAGTGGGGGCAGAAGCAAAATACACCCCGATCGAGAAGGTCTGTCTTGCCCTGGTCTTCGCAGTCAAGAAGCTGAGGCATTACATGCTCTCCCATGAAGTGAGCCTGATCTCCAAGGCCGATCCAGTCAAACACATTCTCTCCCAGCCAGTCCTGAAGGGACGTCTCGGCAAATGGGCCGTGCTGCTAATGGAATTTGATATCACCTACGTGCCGCAGAAGGCCGTTAAGGGTCAAGCCGTGGCCGAATTCTTTGCAGCACATCCTGTGCCCGAAGATTCCCCATTGGCTACAGAGCTGCCCGAAGATGAAACGCTGGAGGCGGACCAAGTCCAACAGGTCGCTTGGCAGCTGCACTTCGATGGAGCTTCGAGAACAGAAACGGCCCCGTCCGGACATACAAAAGTACGGGCAGGGGCCGGCATTGTCCTCAAATCCCCCGAGGGAGAAGTATTGCATACATCTTGCTCCATCAATAAACCTTGCACAAATAATGAGGCGGAGTATGAGGCTCTGATTATTGGTCTCCAGGTTGCGTTGCAGATGGAGATTAGAATGCTGCAAGTATTTGGCGATTCGTTACTAGTCGTCAAGCAAGTCCAAGGGCAGTTTGACGTCCGAAAGCCTGAGCTGCTACCTTACCATGCTAAAGCAAAGCGGCTCATGGAACAATTCTACCTTATTGAGATAGGCCATGTTGCCCGGGGAGAAAATGCACAAGCCGACGCACTGGCGAAACTGGCAAGCTCATTAGCAGTCCCGCCTGATGGATCTCTAAGCATCCGAGTGGTGAATCAGCGCCAGGTGCCTAGCATGATAGAAGAGCCAGAAGAAGAAGAATTGGAGGTCGCTGCAGCGGAAGCCGTCGGCCTACCTGACTGGAGGGATTCCCTCATGCAATGGTTTAAATACCAGCAATTGCCCAAGCAGAGAGAAGAAAAGATCAGGCTGATCAGAACAAAGGACTCTTATGAGATCCGGAACGGGATCCTATTCCGAATTATGGCGGATGCCAAACGGAAAGTACTCCTGCGATGCCTATCCGCGGAAGAAGCTTGGAGGGTCATGAAAGAAGTCCACGCCGGAACAGCAGGTGCACACCAGGCGGGACCAAAAATGAAAATTGAAATAAAGAAGCTTGGCTACTACTGGCCAACCATGTTTGATGACTGCTGCAAGTACGCCAAGTCTTGTCAGAAATGCCAGGAGCATGCCACAGTACCCAGGAGGCCGCCCGTGCCGCTACATCCGACATTGCCCAGCTGGCCGTTCGCCCAGTGGGGAACAGACGTCGTGGGCCCACTACCCGCGTCATCCGCCGGGTGCAAATACATTTTGGCGGCAACTGATTACTTCTCCCGTTGGGCAGAAGCCGTTGCTTTGAGAGAAGTGACTGGCGAGATCGTCGCCAGATTCGTCCGGCGCAACATCATATTCCGGTTTGGTACGCCAAACCGAATCATCTCAGACAATGGAAGTCACTTCCGCAACCAGAAAGTCTACCGGCTGGCCGAGAAGTACAAGATCGACTGGAGAATGTCAACCCCCTACAACCCACAAGCCAATGGTTTGGCTGAAGCTTTCAACAAGACTCTTTGTACTCTCCTGTCCAAAATTGTTAGTTCTAACAAGAGGGACTGGGAAGAGAAAATGTATGAGGCCCTGTGGGCGTATCGAACTGTATACAAAACTCCGACGGGTTGTTCACCCTTCTCTTTAGTGTACGGCTCAGAGGCACTCGTCCCCATTGAGCTGGAAATACCCTCCCTTCGGGTCGCAATCCAACACGGGCTAGTCCATGAAGAGCAAACAAATGTCGAGCGAAGGCTCGAAGAGCTCTCCGACCTGGAGGGGAAGCGGCTTCACGCCCAGCAGAACATCCAGATCTATCAAGCCCGAATAGCTCGCGCTTTCGACAAGCTCGTCAAAGAGCGTGAATTCAAGAAGGGTGACCTCGTTATGGTCAAAAGGAGGGAAGTCATGGCTTCCAACCCCAAGGGCAAGCTGAATGAAAATTGGCTTGGACCCTATGTAATCCAAAAGGTCTATGAAGGCGGGGCATATGTGATAGTCGATCATCGGGGGGAGGTCCAGTTTCCACCCCTTAATGGTAGGCATCTAAGATTGTATCACGCTCCAATTCCTCCATTCAATGAATAATATATTTACCCGCCCCACGACAATTGCTTTCAATTGCTTGAATGGTTTGCTTGCCGCCTGTTACGGACCACAAGAGAAGCGACCAAAGGGAACGCGCGCATACCAAAAAAAAGAGAAGAAAAAAAGAAAAAAAAAGAAAAGGAAAAGAAAGAGAAGGAAAAGAAAGACAAAAAAAGGGAAAAGAAAGAAAAAAAAAGAAAAAAAGAGGGAAGAAAAGAAAGAAAAAAGAAAGAAAGAAAAGAAGAGGAGGATTCAGCCCTTCCAATAAACGAATCAACCCTGTCAGCCCTTGACATTTTGTCGGCACTGACGAAAAATACCCCACCCGGACCTTTCGTCCAAGATTGGGGAATCAACCCGTCTCCTTGCGTTGGCACTCACCCGTACCGATGAATATTCCAACAAACGAATCAACCCTGTCAGCCCTTGACATTTTTGTCGGCACTGACGAAAAATACCCCACCCGAACCTTTCGTCCGAGATTAGGGCATCAACCCATCTCCTTGCGTTGGCACTCACCCGTACCGACGAATATTCCAATAAACGAATCAACCCTGTCATCCCTTGACATTCTGTCGGCACTGACAAAAAATATCCCACCCGGACCTTTCGTCCGAGATTGGGGCATCAACCCATCTCCTTGCGTTGGCACTCACCCGTGCCGATGAATATTCCAATAAATGAATCAACCCTGTCAGCCCTTGACATTCTGTCGGCACTGACGAAGAATACCCCAACCGGACCTTTCGCCCGGGATCGGGGAATCAACCCTCCTCCTTGCGTTGGCGCTCACCCGTACCAACGAACACACCCAGAGACAAATAAACCACACCTGTCATCGGCACTCTGTCGGCGCAGATGAACAACCCTCTTTTGACCAAGACCTCCCGTCGGGGCCATTGAACGAACAAACTCTTCTCTCCGTCCCTTCGGGTGACGAACAACCCCTTCTGACCAATACCTCCCGTCCGGGTCGCCGGATGAACAAATTCTTCTCTCCGCCTCTCCAAGGTCGGATCAACCTACTTGGGTTAAACATACCGGTGACATCATTCGACTGAGTCGCTTTATGGACATGGTGGAGTGGTCCCCTCGTCCCCCCTCTGGAAGGGGCGAGCACTCTCCTATGCTCATATGCGGATCTCATCAGGGTCTCCCCGAATAAACTGTTAACGTGAACTTGCGTTCCATCACATAGCAAGAAAAAGAAAGGGAGGGAAGAAACCGTCCGACACCACACGCATACCATAGACACATGAAATAATTGCATTGTATTCTTTTCAAAAAAAATTTACATCGGCATCAAGGCATACCCCGGTGTTACATGAAAAGAAAGGAATGGAAGGGGAGCCCCGGGCTATTCTAGCCCTCGGAAGATGTCCTCAAAAGGGAGGATCCCGACGCAAGGGAAGCTTATCATCTCACGCAGGCGGCCCTCCTGCGCGTCGAGGCGTTCCAATTCCGTCGTCACAGAGGCCACGGCTGCCTCGGCAACGGCCAACTCTTCAGCCTCCTGGGCCTTACCCTTCTCTGCCTTGACCAGGTCAGACTCCGCCTGGGCAAGCCAGCCCCGGAGTTTCTCTATCCGGCTCCCCAAGGCGTCGATGTCGGCATTGTACCTGTCCAAGGCTCCTTGATGTTGCTCCCGGCTGTCTCTCCGAACAGCCAGCGCCTCCAGATACTCATCCCTCTGGGCACCGATAGCTGTGAGCTCGGTCGGGGCCAGCGTCTCGAGGAATGCGCGATGGTTTACGTATTTCAACAATAAGAGAACACGTCGCGACCATTCTTCCAGTGGGCAGCCCATCATTTGCAACGCCTTGGTCAGCTGCTCCACAATAGCTTTCGCGCCCTGGTATGTGAGCGTCGGGTCGGCGACGACCATCGAGCGCAATACCAATAGGGTCTGGCGGACGGGCAGATCCGAGCTCACATGGCCGACCGAAGGGACGACTGGTGGGTCGAAGCTGACTTCGCTGTCCACGGCCGCCCACAGCTCTGTGTCGACCACGACCGAGCTACCCGGAAGGGCCACGGACGAAAGGAGGGGTCTCCCGGCCTCCAAAGATGACCCCTGACCAGCCACCGCCACAGGTGAGGGAGAGACCATAACGGAGACGTTCGGCGCCGCCATGATGAGCGGCTGCTCCAGCTCCATAGATCGGACAGGTCCCGAACCCGACGATGCCGCCTCCTCCATCGTAACTAGAGCCCCGGCAGACAAAGTTGCTTCGGCCTCCGCCACCTCGGCTGGCAAAGCCTCTATGGCGGGCGGGTCCAGTATCGCTCCCGGGGAATCTTCATCTCCCCCTGCCTGGAATTCCTCCGAGTGCTCATGGAGGATCGCCAATATCTTCCCTAGAAGCCGGGCTTCCTCGGGTATCACCGGCATCGGGATCGGTGGCAGTGGGATCACCAAATGCGGGACGGCTCCCATCTATAGAAGAGACGTCAAGGACCCCACGTCCGGCCCCAGAAGCATCTTCAGCCTTTTAGCCGCATGCACACGGAAAGATGAGCTCCACCTGGGGATGGCTTTACGAGCCCGAGGCGCGCGTGCTCCGTGGGGCGTTGTTGTCACCTGGCCATGTAAAGAGAAGTTAGCCGCTTGCCAAGTGGAATAAATCATTGAATCCCTGAGAAAGCCCAGCGTATTCCCCTGCTTACCTCGCCCGCCGGCACTATGCTGCTCTCCGGCGTTACCTCTCCCCGGGCAGCAACTTCAGAAATTGTCTCCTCCCGAGTCTCGGCTTCGGGTACCACCGGCACTTGCACTTCGACCTCTGGCGCTGTCTCTCCCTCTTCTAGGGCTCCGGTGGCTGGGGTAGAGGTCTCCACGGCTCCTTCAGAAGCACGAGCCTGTATTGCCTCGAATAAATCAATAACTCCGAGCGAGAGCTCAGAAGGAAAGAAGAGGAAACTATGCACTCACAGCCACTGCCGCTTCTTCTCGAAATGAGATCTTGGCGGTCGAAACGGCAACGCTGGAGCTCGCCACGACCTCCTCTCGCCGCACAGCCTCGGCCAGGGACGCCAATTCGTCCAAAGCCGCAGCAGCTGTCTCTCGCCTGATAGCTCCCGCCCCCGGAACTTGGGTCTCTGCACCTTCTGACGGGGTCTGTCCCTTTGAAAGCCAAAAACAATAAGATCAAGAAGATTAGCCGAGGGCCTAAAGAAAGAAAACCTGAATTAACAGGTTCGCACTTACGGGCGCCTGCTTCACCAGGCTAAGAGACACAGACAGTACCGGGGCTTTCCAGGCAGGAACTTGAAGTAGGGGTTCTCCGGGGACACCCTCAGTTGAGAGTACTTCGTCGGAGGAATAGCCGTAGTCTACCTTCTCGCCCGACGAAGATCTAGGGCTGGTGGGCACCTCCTTTGCTGGCAAGGCAGCCCCCGCCTCAACATCCGGGGTCGGCAGTCGCGCCTTCCTTGACCGCCGCCCCTTCTTCCGATATATCTGCCCGAACCGGGATGCCTCCGGGGCCGCCTCCGGTTCTGGGACCGCCACATCAGCTCCTGCATAAGCAAGGCAAAATCCAGATTCGGTCAGGTCCGCAAAATTTTGAGGAATGAAGAAAATTAAACGAATGACCGCTCGAGAAAGTGCTATACCTCCTTCGACTTCGGCAGCGGGAGCTGGGGCGAAGAAGGTCTCTTTGACGGATTCTACCGCCTCGTGGGTCACAGGCGCGGGCCTCTTTACGACAGCTGAAACAAAAGGGCACGGGGTCACGAGGAGCGTCCCTCTTAGCATCTCAACAAACTCTGAAGAGCCTCGAAGAGCAGAAGGGACCCAACCTGCAGACCGACTCGGCTCGGCCTGAGCAGCTTCGAATTCCTCGAATGAGGAGATTACGGGTGCCGGAGGAGCGGTCGGCGTGGCTTTGGCGGCCTCGGTCTTTCTGCGTTTGGCCTCCCGCCGCCCAGCCGCCTTAGCAGCATCCACAGCCTTCTTCACGGGCGATTTCGCCCGGGACCTCTTCGCAGGCGGGGGCAGGGGGGTCGTGGTCGGAGCCGCTGGCACCTCCTCGAAGTAACCAAGTTTCCCTGCCTGCCACAGGAGATTACGGTTCATCGCCAGTTGAGTGCTGTCGGGGTGATCTGTCAAAAAAGGGGAAAACAAAGGACCCGATCAACGTCCAATATTCAAGAAAGGTCAGCACTGAGGAACACAAGGGAAGGAAGAAAACACTAAGTACCGTGGGGGCCAGTGTACAGCCGTAACGTTATCGGCCAATAGCTAAGGGACGATTCCTTGTCCCGACGAGCCGCCTCTCGGACCAGCCAGCATACGTCTTCAATTTTCTGGCAGCGATCTGAGAGGGCAGCCAGGTCTGCATGCTTCTTGGCAGCCAGGTGACAAAAGAGGTTGAAATGGTCCATCCCCCATCCCTCGGCATAGTAGTAGGCGATGTGGAGGCGCTTGCCCAAGATGACCATGGCTGAATCTTCAATCTTCAACCCGTGCACTCGAAGGAGGACGTAGAGCCACGTGGTGTCCTTGTAATTCTCCGGGTTCCGCTCCTCCCTCCTCACAAATGTGCGATAGGGACACAGTGCATCCCTCTCCGGGCGCCAGCTCCTCGCCGGGGTGCCTTCTTCCTCCATGGGGAATGGATAGTTGATCAGTTCCAGGTGGTCACTCCCGATGTGGCAGAGGTCTCGCAAGGTCTTCTTGAAATCATCCTTCGCCACAGGAGGCAGTTTGGCCTGCGGCGCTGGCTTGGTCTCACGAGCTGCCTTGCGCGCAGCCATGTAGGCGGTGACTTCCTGTTCCTTGCCACGCCTCAATCGGAGTAGGTGCTCCGGGTCAATATCCAGTACCGGCACTGGCTGCCGGCTCAGAAATCTCCTCTCGGCCCCGTCCCAGCAGTCGGTCCGGCATAGTCGGTAAAAAGCTGTCCGGGCGTTCCACCACTTCACATATTCGGGAGTCACCCGTGGAACCCGACCCGGGGCTGGCACCCTGAAGCTGGCAGTGTCTGCCCGATGAAAGAAATCCCACCAGGTTCGGGCAGCTTCGGCGGTAGGACTCCCCCGGAGACTTCGCACCGATAATTCAAAGCGAGCACTGTGTGCCGGGATATGCTGGTCATATCCAAAATTCCTGCCGAAGCGAAAAGGATAATATGGCTCCAACAGCAAACTGTCCCCTTTGCGGAAGGCCAGCACACTGGGACGGATGGACAGCGCCCAGGCCCTGAGTTCCGGCTCCAATAGCGGGCGAACCACGTTCTCCTGACTAATTGGGTGCACATACTTCTCCACTTGGTCGTCTCGGCACTCCCGGTTACTGTTTACTAATGGACTTGAGTGAGCGGCCAGGGTCCAAAAGTGGATGGTGCCCGCAGCATCAAGGGGCACCGTCGTCAACTTGCCTCGAATGTCGTACAGTCGCATGGACATCGAGCTTGACGCCACACTCGCAAACTCCAACATCCGTGGAACCAATCCCCAGCCTTGAATGGTGCGCGGGGAGAATTCTGGGAATAAAGAACAGACCCACGCATTGAAAAAATGCAGTGGGCACACATACCGTGCTTGACGCGGGAACTGTTGGCGACTGATGTCCCCGAGCGCTTTGTATATCAGACACAGCGTGGCCGGGCACAAAGACAGCTTGATACCCCAGGCCATCTGACAGGCGGGGTAAATGGCGTCTGGGCGAATGACGGTCTCATCCCCGTGGGGCATGGTGAACAAGCACAGCCAGTACGTCAGATACGCCGCGCAATGTGTCAATGGGTCGACTCCCATCGGGTTCGGCCCGCCGCGGCGCCCTCGAGAAGGGATCTTCACGTCAACCTTTGACTTGGCGCATTTCTTCCGGCCGGCAGCAGTGCCAATGTGTGGGAACTCCTCATACTGCTTCAGCCCATCGTAGAAATACCGCACCCAGAGGACCATGCGGACCCTTTTCCGTTCCCCTCGGGGGGGTTGCCTCCCGCCATGCGACAACTGATACAATTCCCGGTACGCCTTCATAAGGTACCGGTATGAATAGCCCAGGGAATAGTAGCCATCCCCGTTGGTTTCATCCTTGATCATATCCGGCGGACAGACTTCTTCGTAAGGCTCCCCGTCAATGGGCAAGCCACTGAGCTGACTGAGACTCCACAGGTCTAACGAAGTCTCGCCCTCTGCGGTGTAAAAAGTGTTGGTCTCTGCATTAAACACCTCGATCATCCCGCAGCAAAGGCCCCTGGAAATAGGGTAACTGTACCGGGAGGCGTACACACTGTGGTAGACGCCAGCCCGGATGAGGATTGGGGCATAGTTGAATAGCACATACTCTGTGAATTCCACAGGCCCCTTCTCGGAAGTTATGCGCGTCTTTGAGCTTCAACTCTCCGAACCAGCCCAGAGCCAGCTCATGCTTGAATCGGATGGCCAAGCAGTCCAGCAGAAAAGGTTCCTCTCTGTATCCCCACTTCAACGGAGCCAGGAACAGACCGAACCGGGGATGCTCACTTTGAACCCGCCCGGCAGATGTGTCCCACCGAGCAGGGATGAACTGAGGTGCCCGCACTAGTTTGTCCTCTGCCGGCAGCACGGCTTCGAGCCCCAAGATGGGCTTCCACTCCCGAGCTTCCCCCACTAAGTACATCGGGATGCTCCTTGAAACACTGTAAAATAGGCTGTCCCGGGACTGCAGAATCGTCCGCTCAGCCTCTTTGACAACCCGAAAGTTTCGCCTCTCCTGGTGACTGAGGTGCTTCAGGAAGCGAACGAGATGCTTGTCCTTCGGGAAGTCCTTCCGGTACTCCCCCATAGCCCGGTCAAAAGTCATGACGCCGTTAACCCGAGTAAGCCTGCGGTAATCCATTGTCTCGGTGTCTGAGCCCGACGATCCGGCCAATGCCGCTATCTCGGTGTGCTCCCTGTCCAAGTCTTCTACGTTGAACCAAGTGACTGCTGGCACCGGAGGTGGGGGAACGTGCTCGGCACCGGAAGCAGCGGAATCTCCCGGGGCAGCCATTTCTCTGTAAAGGGCAAGATACCGCAAGTCAGAACAAGGCATAAGTAAAGGAAAAGGAAAGGAAATTATAAAGGGAGGCTACACTACAGTTGAATTAAAAGAATGCCAATAATTTCTGACGAAATTTCGGCAGAGTTTCCCCTAGGCCGGAGGCGTAAGGGAAAACACCGGTGCACGCCCACAAGGAGTGACGGCCCCAACAAAGTCACGGTGTGCCCAAGGGCGACACCGGAGGTCCTCCAGTTGAAGAAGTCTTCTTTCCTCTCTTCAGCGGTACGCCCAGGCCACATCCCCTGGCGGCACACCCTGTGCCTCTTCCAAGCGGCACACCCCCTGGCGGCACGCCCTCAGTGGCCCCAGCGGCACACTCCCTGTGCCTCTTCCTAGCGGTACACCCCCTGGCGGCACACCCCCACCAGTGCCCAGTGGCACACTCCCACCAGTGCCCAGCGGCACGACTGTGCCCCCTAGTCCCAGCGGCACGCTCTGTGCCTCCCTCAGCGGCACACTCCGTGCCTCCCTCAGCGGCACACTCTGTGCCTCCCCCAGCGGTACACTCTCAGTGCCTCCCAGCGGCACGCTTGTGTTCTCCCGTCAGCGGCACGCCCGTGCCCCGCCTCCTTAGCGGCACTCCCTGTGCTACTCCCAGCGGCACGCCCCGACGCTCCACCCCACACTGAAGAGAAGAAGGAGAAGAACAAGAGAAAAAAAAAGAGAAGAAGAGAGGGGGGGTGAAGAAGAAGAGAAGGGGGAAGAGGAAGAGGACGATGGAGAGCCTAGGGCTCCGTCGTCCCCTGAGGAAGAGAAAGGACGAGAAGGAGAAGAGAAAGGAAAAGAATAGGAAAACGGAAGGGGAAGGGAAGAAGAGAGGAAGGAGAAGAGAAGAAGAGGGAGGGGAGAGGGGCACGGTGGCCTCACCCCAAGCACCGGTGATGACGGCGAACGGCGGTGGCGACAGAGAAGAGAGAAGAAGAGGAAGGGGGAGCGACGGTGGCGGTGGTGACCGAAGAGACGAAGGGAGAGAGAGGGAGAGAGAAAGTTTTAAAAAAAGAAGTAGAAGGGGGGAGTTTCGAACTCGCCCTCCCCCTTTTATAGTCGTCTAAGGAAAAGGAGAAAAAGGGAGAAGAAAAAAAGGGGAAACGAACGAACGGAAGGGGGAATAAAAAAATGAGAAGAAAAAGAGAAAGGAAAAAGGGAAAAAAGAGAGGAAGGAGGGAATAAAAAAAAGAGGGAAAAAGGAAAAAAAGAAAAAAAAGAAAAGAAAAAAAAGAGAGGAAAAAGGGGGAATAAACGAATGAAAGAGAGAATAGAAAAAAAAGAGAGAACACAGAAAGAGAGAAAAAAAGGGAGATAATAAAAAGATATATATATATATATATAATAAAATTACAATAATCATAATAACGTAATACATATATAGCAATACAATAAATATAAGATAGAGATCATGATGCCCGCATCACGTGTCATATGAACGTACGTCCAATAATGTACGTTAGTTCCCCAGACACACCCGCGGGCACCGTCTGGCTCATCCTTCGCCCGCACTGCCCTCAGGTGGGGGGCATTTGTGAATGTGTAAAATTGCACGGCCATGTGTCTCGATAAGCCACTGTCAAAGTCAAAGGAAGAAGACTCGGAGAGATTGGCCATCCAGGGCTCCGGGAAGATACTACCGCCCGGCAAATCCCCACATTCACACGGGCGCATTAAGAGACCGAGAAGTCACAGGATGTCCTCCTGAATTAACACACTGATAGGGACCCTCCCTCGGGCCCTTAACGGTGAAGAAATATCTCGAAGAATGCATGGCTTCAAGCTACTTAAGCAAGAGCAAAGGCCCTCCAGCGGCACGGGCCTGAGGCCCTTCAGCGGGACGGCCATAAACCCCCAGCGGCACGGCCCTTCAGCCTTTCAGCGGCACGGCCATGTGGCCCTCCAGCGGCACGGCCATCTAGCCCTTCAGCGGCACGCTTCATTCAGGGTTTCACCAAGTCTATACATCCGTCAGCTGAAGTCTATACACTCATGTCTGAAGTCTGTACAGGCTCATGCATGCTCATAGTGTGAAGTATGTACAGAGTTCAGGCAAATGCGAAGTCTACACACTCATGTGGCAAGTCCGTACAGAGTTCAGAAAAATGCGAAGTCTACACATCCGAGCTCCAAGTCTGTACGTTGGCAGTTGCACAATCGAAGTCTGTACATTCACCATTTCAACTTCCAAGTCCATACATTGGTGAAGTCTGTACATTCACTAGTTCAACTTTCAAGTCCATACATTGGTGAAGTCTGTACATCCACCAGTTCAACTTCCAAGTCCATACATTGGTGAAGTCTGTACATCCGCCGGTGGAGCTTCCAAGTCTGTACATCCGCCCCTGCAAGTCTATACATTGCAGCTGAGTTGAAGTCTGTACGGCCTTTGCTTTGCCAAAGTCTATACATTGATGAAGTCTGTACACCGCTTTTGACGCAGGCCCCTGCAAGTCTATACATTGCAGCTGAGTTGAAGTCTGTACAGCCTTTGATTTTCCAAAGTCTAGACATTGTGAACTCTCAAGTCTGTACATCGTCCGGTTGCCTTGCCCACGAAGTCTATACACTCATTCACCAAGTCTTGGCCCTTCCAGCGGCACAGGGCTTCCTGGCCCCTTCAGCGGCAAGGCCTTTGACCCTTTAGCGGCACAGGCTTTCTGCCCTCAACGCCATGCGCCCTTTCCCCAGCGGCACAGCGCTGAAAGCCTCCCGACGGCATGCACCGGCAGAAGACACAACGGTCAATAGGCAGACCCATTGGCGCGCAGTCCAGCCACTTCGAAGCCAGCTAGCGCCTGTCTCCGTGTCACCTTCTGGCTGGAGGAGGGGAGATCTTCGCCTGACGAGGAAGATACCGAAGTCAACCTCGGATGGCAGTGCCATCATGAGGCGACCTCGTCAACCGCCTGCATATAAAAGGCCCCCCACAGACAGAAAGGAAGATGATGGATTTCTGCTAGAGGAAAAAAACACAGAAAGAGAAGAGAGCATCTTCGTGCGAAGAGGCCCGTTCGAGGCAAGGAAGAAGAGAAGAAGAAGGTAGAGGAAATGTAGGAAGAAGAGAGGAGTGTTGCATGTAGCAGAGGGGGGAGGAATAGAGGATAGGGAATGGTTACCCTTCCTCGTTCCAGCCCTCTCTCCAACTCTTTTTTTCTATTCTTTGTTTTCTTCCCTCCGTTTGTTCAGGGATGCATTGTATGATGTGTGGTCTTCGGGCCATGATTCCTTTTTTCTTATCATCTGAATCTTCCATGAATGAAATGGTGTTTGGTTCTGCTTCTTACTGCATTTGTATCTTCTTCTCACCGGTCTCTTGTGGTTTTGCTTTCTCTTCCCTCAACCTCCCAACTCCCTGTTCTACTTGATTTCCCGTAGCGCTGGTTTATGCAGTCAATAGAGTATGGCCAGCTTCGTCCCTCTTCAATGGCTCTCCATTGCACAACAACCCTTGATATCCCCTTCTATCTCGGGTCTGTGGGAGCCCATTCTCTTTGATACATTGGAGTCACGTGATGCCCAGAGCATCCTCCTTTGCCCTCCCTCGGGACCAGTGGCATGCCCACACACCCTTAAGCTCTCAGTCACTCTACCACTCAGGCCCCCCCCAGCGGTACGCCTCCCTCATTTGACTGTTCGGCGGTACAGCCTTCCTTGAGTCTGCCTGGCGGCACACTCTCCTTAGGGCCATTCAATGGTGCACCCTTTCTCTTCTTGTCAGCGGCACACTTCCCTTCCTTGGCCGCCCAGCGGCACACCCTTGAACTGTCAGCCCGGTACTCTTTGGCCACCACCTCCCCGGTATACTCATAGCTTGCATCAGTCTACTGGTTCCTTGTTCGTTGTTTTCTCCGAGTTTTCCGAGGTTTCCCTAAAGGCGGCTGCTCAGGCACCCTCCTCAGATGTTGGTTCATGCCACCCCCGTGGGCATGTTCCTTGTTATTCCTTTACCTCCCGGGTCAGGGAGAGGTGCTGCCGAATTTTTGTCAGGAATAACAATCAATCTAAAAAAGATGAAAATAAGCGGCAGACATATGGACTGAGCAACAGTGAAAACATTCTAATCAACTAAAATAAATATGCAAGATTCAAGGAGCTGAACTGAACAAGACTTTAAGCACAGCATTGCTAAAAATATGACTTGGGACTCAACCTCATGACAGAAAAATGAGAGCTTAACCATCTAAGATGCTTCACCCTGAGCTGAACAAGAAGCCCTCCCTTGAGTCCTGGCCACCCCTTTAGCGGCACACTCTGCCTGATTTCGTCTGCCACTTTTCCTAGCGGTACACTCCCTTTTACCTTCAGCAGCACATCTTCTATCCTCCAGCGGTACGCTCCTCTTTGGCCCTCTAGCGGCGCACTCCCCCAGTTCCTTTCCCAGCGGTACGCCCCCCCTCTTGCCCTCCGAGCGGTACGCATCCTCCCAGCGGCATTGCATTATTTGAGCTGAAGTCTGTACAGCCTGTGCATGAAGTCTGCACACTGTCTGGTCGCATACACTTATAAGTCTATACATTGGCAGTTCTACCTACGTTGCACTCATAAGTCTGTACGTTATGAACTCTCAAGTCTGTACAGACCTCGCTTTGCTCCAGTCTGTACATCGTCTAGTTGCCTTGGCTAAGTCTACACGTTGATTATCTGCTCACGCATCATTCCTTTGGCAAGTCCATACATTGTGAAAGTATATATATATATTCCTCACTGGCTTGCTTCATGCACCAAGTCTGCACATTCCTTTCTAAAGTCTGTACGTTGCATCGCATGAAGTCTACACATTCCACGCTAGCGAAGTCTGCCTAAGTCTATACATTGCTCCTTCATGCATTGCATTAAGTCTGCACATCGTGTGCATCATGCTGCCAAGTCCACACGGCCATTGTACCGCTGGCCAAGTCTATACATTATCTGTTGCACAGCAGCAAGTCTGTACAATCCTTGTGGCTTGTTCTTGCACTCCACCCTTCACCCTTCAGCGGTACGCCCATCTTCAGTCCAGCGGTACGCCCATCTTCAGTCCAGCGGTACGCCCATCTTCAGTCTAGCGGTACGCCCCCACTCTTCCCAGCAGTACACCCTAGCCTCCGTCATCTCCCCTATGAATACACACATGCATGCAATAAAAAGGGAGGGGGGGGCTACATGATAAAAGGAATGATGAATAGTAATAACAATAGTGAGATAAAAGGGGTGGCCTCAACCAAGACGACAACAAGGGAAAATAATAACAAAGAAAGGGTAATGTCAATAAACAAACGAGAATAACAAGTGTCGACAACCATCGTGAATACAACAATATGGCAGCAGTCTCTCCTTCCTGGATTCCGAACCCGGGGATATTACTGATGCCCCCCGTAAGCTGGAAGTCGCTCTCGGGAATTCTCTCTCTTGTCATGGTGACCGCCCGGCCTTATTTCGGGCCGATAATTCATCAGAGTCCCCTCCCTCGTCGGGATTTGATTTGCCTCCCTACATTAAAATTGCCGTCCCTCGGCAAACATTTGTACGGATTCGTCTTCCGGGTTATCGTCTCGTTTTCCGTGTGAACTTGTGTCTAAACATGAAATGGTCCATCAGTGACCGACATGACCCGAGTATTCAGGCCCCCACCTCGGGCTCACCGCATAACCCGACGGGTGGTTTCCTTCCCGCGTTAATCAGTATTTCTTTTGACCGTGGAGCCCTTATTTCTGGCAATTAATCAAGGGTATTCCCCTCTCCGAGGTGATGTAAATGACGTTGTGGCCTTTATGGCACAACGGGTCTCAGTCCCGACCCGAACCAAATAATCGCCTGACTGAGTCAGATCGAGCGCACCATGGGCTTCCACGAAGCCCGAACAAATCGTCACTTTGTGACTGGCACGCCCACGCACTTAATAAAACCAACAAACGGATAAACGAAAGGGGCGAAGATCTCTCCCGAAATTAAGTGCGTCCACAATGATAACCTGACCTGAGGTTGATTTTGGAAAAATACTCTGCTCCCGAAATCTGATCAAAGAGCTCATCGATACGCGGCAACAGATACTTATTCTTGATAGTAAGCTGATTCAGTCGCCGGTAATCGATACATAACCTAAGAGATCCATCCTTCTTCTTGACAAAAAGAAGTGGCGCACCCCAAGGGGATGTGATGGGTCAAATAAAACCCTTGTCCAGTAACTCCTGAAGTTGTCTCTTTAATTCCTTAAGTTTGGTGGGGGACATCCTGTAGGGAGCTATTGAAACAGGTGCTGCTCCAGGAATAAGGTCAATGGAGAAGTTTACTCCCCTTTCGGGCGGTAAACCAGGTAAATCTGATGGAAATACATTCAAAAAATCATTAACAATCGGGATATCTTCTAAGATGGTCTCCTTGGATTCGGCAAGGATAACGGAAGCAAGAAAAGCTGCACATGCTTGCGAAATTAATTTGCAAGCTCCTCCTCACTACCACTGGCCTCAGGGGCATAGGGCGTCGAAGGAGGAGAGAGAGAAGGCACCGAGACGCCCGAGCTCTCGGCCGCAGCCTGGAATGCAGCCTTCCAACCTTCCTGGAGGCCACGATCGCGTGCGGATTCGAAGACTCCCAAGGCCGCTGAGATTAGTTCGGCCCGATAGGCCGAGAAAGAGCAAAGCTTCTCCACCGCCTCCTCGCCAATGGTAGTCGTCGACAAGCGCGCTTTAGCAAGCTGCGCCTCCAGCTCCTGGGCCCGGGCCTCAACAGCTTTGATCAGCGCCCCTAGCTTGGACACATGGGCTTCAGCTGCTTTGGCCCGAGCACGAAAAAAGTCACGATCTCGCTCCATCCCGGCGGAGGATCGCTCCATCTGCTCCAACTACTTTCAGAGCTCAGCAACTTCCACCTCAGACACCTCCTGGCGCCCCTCGAGCTTCTCACACTTGGCCGTCACCGCCGCATGTGCGGCTCGGCAATCCTCCAGCTCCCTCGCGAGGCCACTAAAGTGGTACCGCCACAAGCCTAGGGCCCTAGTAACTGCGCACACGCTCTTCTCAGTTTGACCTGAAAGCTCCTCCTCGGCCTCAGGACCGAACTCACCGGTGCACTCGCGCTGCCCGACGCTCCTGGTGATGAGGTCAGCAGCCGTCACGATGCCCGCGTACCCGACCGTGGTCTCCTCGGGCGGCAGAAAGCGAGCACGCGAATGAACCTTAGACGCCAGGAGGTGAGTCGCCTCATCAACAGCAGGAGCCTTGCCCTTATCACGCACCTCACCCACAGGAGTAGGCGCAGGGGGGGGTAGTCACAGGTTCCTTGGTTGGCGGCGGCGGAGGAGGAACCTCACACTACAAGAAAAATGGAAAATACCGACGTAATTTTCTGACGGCAATATATCCATCGGAAAGGCGTCGGAACTATTATAGCTTTCCAACGGAAAATATTCTGTCGCAAATCCGTCGATAAATACGGACTGATTTTCGACCTATTATTTCGGGTGGAAATCTATCTCTAAAAAGAGACAACTTTAAGACAGTTTAAATTTCTTCAGAATTACGTTGGTAATTACCCATTGATTTTCGATAACAAAATTTGTGTCACTAATATTTACATATATTCATGTAATAATTATCATAAATGAACATAAATATGTGTGTAAATTCTGACTTATTTCCGACTGAATAAGATTCCATCGGAAACACTTAGAATGGCTTATGTTTAACGGTAATACGTATATGTAATAAATAACAAAAATAAATATAAATATATCAATAGTTTAGCTGGATAATATTCGAATTTGAATACATATTAATCAGCGGATAATATTCTAAATCGTATTTATTATTTCGGATACAGATAATATTAGAATTTGAATCAGACCGAATACGGATATTATAATATTCGTTTCATAAAATATACGTTTGTAATATTATATATCATATAATATATATATATAATATTATAAAATATATAATATAAAATATAAAGTATAAAAAATATTATAAGATGGAAGATTGTTACACTTCCCAAAACTATAATAATTACCCCATTTTAACTATTTGACTTCTAAAATTAAAACCAGCCGTAGTGAGACCCTTCGTCTTTAAAAATCTCAACTCATGAGTAGTTGGCATAAGTTGGGAAACATCATTCGTCTTCCACCGACTTAGGTCTTCCACCGACTTTAGTAAACAAATACAAATACTTTACCAGCAACAGGACTACAGGACAGCAGGACTGCAAGAGGAAGAGACGTATGCCAGGAGCCACCATTTTTTCTGTTTGTTAATGCCCCTCTCTCTCTCTCTCTCTCTCTCTCTCTCTCTCTCTCTCTCTCTCTTTCATTTGTCACCACTACAACTATTTTTCACGTTTAGACACCCATTTGTTACCCTTAGAAGCTATTTGTCACCCTTAGAAGCTATTTGTCACCCTTAGGACTCGTTTGTTACGCTTAGAAATATTTGTCACCCTTACGACCTATTTGTCACCCTTACGACGTATTTCTTACCCTTAGAAGCCATTTGTTTTTCCCCCATCCCTTGCTTTCCCCCCCTTGCCGTAGACCATCGCCACCTTGTCCCCGTGTGCCCATGGGTGCCCTGTGCACCCCCCCCTCTCCTCCACGAACCAGCACCACCGTGAGTGTCGGCCAGCCCACCGTCGCGCTCCCCTTGCAGCCACTCCGGCAGAGCACCTCTGCCCCTCCGGTGCCGTGCCGTGGCAGCCGACCGCTGTTCTAACCGGACCCGCCCACCAGCTACCGTCCAGCACCGCTGCAGCCGTCGTCCTCGGCCGCCCATCGCCATTCCGCCACCGTCGCCCGCGTAGGGCCTCTATAACATCACATCCAAGGTGTCACTGCCATGGTTTAATCCCTCATGTCATGATTCCTAATTTCATCTCCCATTTCACATGTTGGATGTATTTTTATTTTGTTTAATATAATTTTTCAGAATGTACAAAAGTGAAAAACTGTCAATTTTTAAGGGAGATGCTGTCGAAATTTTTTAGAATACTCGCTCCAGTCAAACCACAATTTTGAAATAAGCTCTTTTCTGAAGCAGGTATCATGATCTCTCTCTTCCGGAGAATCAGCAGCGACCAGCATATATGTGTAAACCTTCTTGGTCTGTCCTGGTCTAAAAGCAGGACCAATGACTTGGCGAGATACCAAAGCTATTGTTCGTGCTTTTAGATCAGGACAGACGAGGAAGGTTTACACATACAGGCTGGTCGATGCTGATTCTCTAGAAGAGAGAGATCATGATACCGGCTTCCAAAAAGAGCTTCTTTCAAAATTGTGGTTTGAATGGAGCGAGTATTCTAAAAAAATGGTATCTTAGAGGATTCCAGTGCCGAAACTTTTCATTCAGACGAGGGTGACACTACAGAGTTGGTTGCTTGTAATCTTCATCTAATCGAATCTGCCGAGCCACTTCAGTTGTGTATAGAGGACGAAGTGGAAGAAGTCGATCCAACTGAGCTAAATGAAGCAATTGTTGGACAGGAGGAGTCGTCTGAGAGAGGGGATTCTTCTGCAACTAGTGATGGTGGAGGATGATCTAACGGATATATGTTGATTTGTAATTGTAATTGTAAAAAATGTGGCGCCCCCTTCCCGCGATCCCGTATCGTGTCCGGGGACGTCACAGCGTATAGATGGAGTGTTGTGGACCGAGATATTTGTAAGGCGCTAAATGCCAAATCATCACATATTCCAAAAATATAACCATACCATATGAAGAGGCGTGATCTCGCGCTGGACCTGAGCTGGGGGGATGATCACCGAACAGTGAACTGCAAGGAAGGGAAATGGATCAGGGGGCCCAGGGATGGTTCCCTAGGGTAAACCCTCCGATGTCTAAGTCAGTAGAGCAATGGTGGAAGTTATGAAGGGAGGAGGAGAAGAGAGGCGCGAGATCTCTCTACATCAAGGTGGTGAATTGGTTCTTGCTCAGAAAATTTTAGGCATGTATTGGCCTTACCTTTTGCTGGAGGGAGTCCCAGGTTTAAATAGTGTGCCGGCCTCATGAGTCCCGTAAGCTGAGGAGTTTTAGGCGGGAGTTATGTCCTCAATGTAGGCTCTTTACGTCCTCATCATGGGATCTTTATAGCCTTGAGGGGTCGTGGGTCCCTTATCCTCGTAAACTCCTGCTCATAAAGGGCTCTCAACGGCAGCGTGGATAAGCAATCGTCGATCAACCCAAGCATGAAGAGTGTCAACCCTGTCCGGGCGATAGGCATAGCTCGGGTGAGGATCTGTCGGAGTGGGCGTTGAGCGTTAGCCTTTATCCCGACGAGGGGATAGGTCGGGCATGGGTCTTCCTCAGTCCTGACCGTCGCTCGGGCCTTCCGAGCCTAAGGGCCGCCGAGGAAGGGTTTGATCTCGAGTAATCTTTTTGGGCTTTTTAGTCTAAGTGGGTCCTGCGGGGCTGTCACTTAGATGAGCTGGGTCTCGTTTGGTCCTGATGGACCTAGTTCGGCTGCTCTTAGATGGGCTACAGAAATCCTCCTCTCCACCATTTTCATAAGATAAACACTCATAATTTACATCGTATACATAGTACTACATATCTCTACTCAAAAGTCATATTTACATTCATTATTCAAAAGAAAATTAAATATACTTATTATAGGCAGTAGAAATCTAAACTACGTCCGGGATCACCCTCCGACTTACTGCTCGTCAGAGTAAAAGTGCACGCTCGTCAATTTTCTGAAATGGTTAGGCAACAGAAATGAGTCCAAAGACTCAATAGGCATTAAAACCAATCACATGCTTATCATATATTAACATGTGTAAATCCATGATATATATAAAGCAAATCACAATTTCATTTGATTGTATATGTATTATAATTGCGGAAGAAATTTAATAGAATAGAATAATTTTTCATATTAAGAGAAAATGTATATAACAAATCTTATCGTACTTATAAATGACATGGTATATATCTTAGCTAAATCAGATCTTATACAGATAAACTTATTTTCAGAACATAGCAGAGTCATATATCAAATCTGAATTTCATATTAAGCCATACCTATTTACAAAATTACATAATGTATTAGTTATTTGTCACATATTAGATAAGCACATATTGGATAGGCATCCCGTCACTAAAAGCAGTAGCAAACACATACCTAGACATCCATACGTTGACTTAAAGATAAATGGTCTAAACGCTGGAGCCTATCGGCCTTGATCAACTGCGCAGGATCAGGAGTTAATACTCCACCATTCCCCAGATAATTTTCTTATTATGGGTTCCGGATTTTTCAGAAGTCCGTTTGTCATCGGAAATGGGCCTAATTCCGTAGTGGAAGCTAACTACGGTTTGTCGCCCCACACCTTCTTAAAGTGACACAGTCCATATACTTAATCAAATTTTTATTCTTATTACATAGTCATCTCAATACTTAAAACTTGTCATTGAAATTTCTAAAATAACTGAATCATATTTTAATATCACGAATTAGATTTTAATCATAGGATAGTGAGTAAAATTTATTAACTAAATAAATTACTGTTATATAAAATTCGAAGAGATTAGAGAGAGAGTAGAGAGAGTAGAGAGAGAGTAGAGAGAGGTTAGAGAGAAAGTAATATTTTTACAGAATGGTAACTAAATAAATAACCGATTCTAAGCATAGATCATCGGGTTAAATAAATCATTGACTTAAGCCTGAATAATTACATTTCAAATAAAATCAAATCAAAGAAATATAAATATCAAATAACATGCACTTGGTTTATCATGTGCTTACCTTTAGGGTGGATTCTCCCAAATTAACTTTAGTGTCTCACCCGAGCTCCCGTAATAGTCCTTGCGTAGGAAAAGATAATTTTCACGTAGAGGCGAGTTCCTGCGTAAAGAAGATGAAATGATCCAAATAGGCTTCCCAAATTCTCCGTCCAAACTTTTGTCAAATATTTATATTATTCTGACGCCTTATTTTCTTCTTTGTGTATTTATAAGAGAATGAGAGTGGGAAGAGAGATGAGAGTAGAGAGTAGAGAGAAAGTAGAGAGAGAAAGTAGAGAGATAGAGAGGGAAAGTAGAGAGAGAAAATAGAGAGAGGAGAGAGAGAGTAGAGAGATAGCGAGGAAAAATAGAGAGAGAAAGTAGAGAGAGTAAAAAGATAGAGAGAGAAAGTAGAAAGAGAAAATAGAGAAAGTAGAGAGAGAAATTAGAGAGAGTAGAGAGAGATTAGAGGGATGAAAGAAAAAAAATGAGAAAAGAAGAGAGAGAGAGAGAGAGAGAGAGTTACGTATGGGGAGGAGAGAAGAATGAAAAGAGGTGGAGGGGGAGAGGAGTGAGGAGGTTGGGAAGGGAGGAGGGGGGTATTTATAGGGGAGGGGAGAGGGGGATGAGAAGAAAAAGAAGGAGATAAGAAGAGAGGAAGGGATAAGTTGAGGGGGGAGGGAGAGGATCACGTGGGGGGGGATTGTGTGTGTTTTTTAAGGAACCTTCCATCGGATGAAGGAAGGAGATAAGAGAAGGGGGGATTTTTGCACAAAACTCTTAAAAATCTAACATTAACAAGATTTCAAATAATCATTTCATTCTATCTTACTTTAATTTTAGCCTATCAAACGTCAGAATTTGAAAATATACTTAACATGGAATTTGTAGATCTTTGAATTCTCTTCTCAATAGACTTAATATTGACCATATTCTGATATTCCTATGAAAAGTTACACATTATTATAGTAAGATATCTATTTAATTTACTTAATAAAATTTGTTAAACTCATATTCAATATACCGTTCAAGGTACTGGGCTTTGATTAAGAGAACGTAAAATTTATATGCGCTCTAAATATGAAATATTGAATTATTTTTAGGTTTCTTACGAATCCGGGTGTTACAAAATGACACATTTGAATTAATGTAATTGTAATTTATTTTATTCATTGAGTTATATGTTATGTGGATTTTATCGGGAGATGTGTGTTTTATGTTGAGTTGTGTAGGTTGTATGTATAATTGTAGATTTAAAGGGTGATAAGTGGATAACAGAAGTAAAAGATATGTTTTGAAGCGAAACAAAGGCGATGGATGGCGAGCGATAAGGGTGACAAATAGATGTTGTGGGTGACAAATAGCCATTAGCAGTGACAAATAACTCTATAACGGTGATAAATATCTCATGGCAGTGAAACTTGAAAAAACTCAAGTTCGTTTAAAGGGTTTAACCGTGTATGGGTTTCCTAACTCAACCAACACGGATCTGAAGCTTTCCTAGTCATCAAACGACACTGATTAAATGAAGTGAAATATTTATATTATTTTTCTAACAGTTTTCACAATTAGGTGATTTTATATTATTGTTATAGTGTTACATTTATTAATTATCAATTTTATATTTTTTATCAATTTTATAATTAATTTATTATTATACTGGTACATTTATTAATTATCATTTTTTATAGTTTTTATCATTTCACAATTATTTTACTATTATTATGCGGTTATATTTATTAATTATCATTTTATTTTATTTTCTCATTTTCAGTTATTTCATTATTATTTTTATTTTTTTTAATTTTTATCATTTTCATAATTATTTAACTATTATTATGGTGTTACATTTATTAATTATCATTTTATATAATTTTTATCTTTTTCATAATTATATTATTATTATTATTATATTTATAGAATTTTAATTTGTATGATTTTTTGGTATTTTTATTTATTTTATTATAATTACATGATTATATTTATTAATTATCACGGTTAGACAGAAAGAAGAACAAGTTTTGAAGTTTTGGAGCCAGTAAGTCAGATAAACTAAAATCAAGCGCGACGGCTAACACCGCATAGTGGTGACAAATAGTCATTAGTGGTGAGAAATAGGTTCTAGGGTTGACAAATGTCCCGTAACGGTGATAAATGGATAACATAAGTAAAAGATATATTTTGAAACGAAACAAAGATGACGGCTGACAAGTGATAAGGGTGATCAATAGATGTTATGAGTGACAAATAACCGTTAGTAATGACAAATAACTTTGTAACAGTGACACTTGAAGAAACTCAAGTTCGTTTGAAGGGTTTAACCGTGTATGGGTTTCCTAACTCTACCAACACGGATCTGAAGGTTTCCTAGTCATCAAACGACACTGATTAAATGAAGCAAAACGTTTATTTTATTTTTGTATCATTTTTTACAATTAGGTAATATTACAATATTGTTATAATATTATATTTATCAATTATCAATTTTATATTTTTTATCAATTTTATAATTAATTTATTATTATACCAGTACATTTATTAATTATCATTTTTATAATTTTTGTCATTTTCATAATTATTTTACTATTATTATGATGTTACATTTATTAATTATCATTTTTATGTTTTGTCCCATTTTCGGTTATTTCATTATTATTTTATCATTATATTTATCAATTATCATTTTCAATTTTTTTTTGATTTTTATCATTTTCATAATTATTTAACTATCATTATGATGTTACATTTATTAATTATCATTTTATATGATTTTTATTTTTTTATAATTATTTCTTTATAATTATTCTATTATATTTATAAATTTTTAATTTGTATGATTTTTTGACATTCTTATTTATTTTATTATAATTACATTATTATATTTATTAATTATCACTGTTAGACAGAAAGAAGAACAAGTTTTGAAGTTTTAGTACCAGTAAGTCAGATATGCCAAAATCAAGCGCGACGACTAACACCGCATAGTGGTGACAAATAGGTTTCATGGCTGACAAATGTCTCCTAAGGGTGATAAATGGATAACAGAAGTAAAAGATATGTTTTGAAACGAAATAAAGGCGACGACTGGCGAGCAATAAGGGTGACAAATAAATGTTATGAGTGATAAATATCCGTTAACAGTGACAAATAACTCTGTAAAGGTGACAAATAGCTCAGAAAAATAGAAAATACTGACGGTATTATCTGACTAAAAAGTTTTCGTCGGAAATACGTCAGAATGATTCGACTTTCATGGTTTGTTTGTTATTTTCTTGCCTATGTGACAAATTATTTTATTTATTGATTATCATTTTTATGATTTTTTATTGTTATATTTATTTTCTCTTTTGGGTTCACCTTCCGTATGTGAGAGCAGCGAGTAAAATGAATGATAAGGGTGATGAATGCATATTATTGGTGACAAATAAGTTGACAGGGGCAACAAATGCACATTAGTGGTGACAAATAGGTTGACATGGGCGACAAATGCGCATGAGGGGTGACAAAAGGTTCTTAACGGTGAAAAAATGCACAAAGGCGACGGCTCCCAGGGACAAAGGCGGACGGCTCCTGCATGCTATAAGAGTGAAAGATGCCTATTAGTGGTGACAAATAGATCAACAGGGGGGATAAATGCGCATGAAGGGTGACAAATGGATCCTAACGATGAACTATGAGCATAAAGATAAGCCCTACTAATATTAGAACCATCGACAAATCCTGCTACTTATAGGGGAAGAACTCCCCTTCGTAAAGGTAACCCCCACCTACGATGGATGGTATCCTTCATTTGATGGCAACCACATCACACAAAGATCAAGCATCCATCATGCAAAGAAAGGTTGCAGAAAAAGAAATTATATTGATAGGGGAAGATGGTACAAGCGGTTACTCGTCCTCTTTGGGATGGAACCTATCAGGTTGGAGGCTCAACACCCCCTTGTTATAAAATAGGCGATCCACCTTCGCCAAGGCGTCATGCCACCCTTGCAGGTATCCCTGCTTGTATTCCTCCGAAAAGTCACCGCCGCTGCTTTCCCCTGATGGCTGGTCCGGCACCGGCAGGACTTCCTTTCAGAAGCACAGCCTTTTGGAGGGAACCTGCTGTGACGAAGAATCTAACTTCTCAGACGACGACATCTTCACGAGAGTGTCTTTGACCGCCAAAGGAACTCAGGATGTCCTTTGGGTTCCCCACAGAGTCTCTATTTATAGGAAGGAGACGAAACCCCTAGAGGGCAAAAGAGTCTTCGTGCCTCCCCAACTTTGTGAAAATCGAAGCGACGGGACCGCGAAGATCGTTCCATCTCCCCCAACTTTTTTGACTCTCGATCCTTCCTTTTTGTCGGTCATGAGATCGCTTGGACTGAGGTTCCTTTCATCTAGATACATCAGCCGCATAGTAGACGAGAGGTCGGAGAGAGATACTGCAACGGCTAACACCGCATAGTGGTGACAAATAGTCATCAGTGGTGACAAATAGACTTCAAGACTAACAAATGTCTCGTAAGGGTGATAAATCGATAACAGAAGTCACAATATGTGATGAAGCAAAATAAAGGCGACGCCTAGCGAGCAATAAGGGTGACAAATAACTCGTTATGAGTGACAAATAGTCATTAGAAGTGATAAATAGCTCTATAACGGTGACAAATAGCTCATGGCAGTGAAATTTGAAGAAACTCAAGTTCGTTTGAAGGATTTAACCGTGTCCTAACGATCCTAACTCTACCAACACGAATCTGAAGCTTTCCTAATCATCAAATGACACTGATTAAACTCGACCTGCCTTTCTAACTCGACCTGCCTTTCATATGTTCAGACCAAAAACTGCACATATGCTCAGACCTAAAATTGCACATATGCTCAGACCTTAGTGTGCGCTCATGCACATATGCTCAGACCTTAGTGTGCAACAGTGACAATATACACCGACTTTTACATGTAGCATTTTGTTCATGTGCACTGACCTGAAATGCAACATTGAACATGTGCACCGACCTTATGTGCTTACATGCAGACATGCACTGACCTCCATATGCGACATGCATGAACATGCACCGACATGCATATGCAATACTATGAGCATGCACCGACCTTCATATGTAGCAATATGAATATGCACCAACCTTCATATGCAACATGTATGAACATGCACCGACCTTCAAATGCAGCATGTATGAACATGCACCGACCTTAGTGAGAAACACATACACACTAGCATGAGAGGCTATAAGATACTAACAGTGTTGCCATAATGAAAAGTAGATTCAAAATATCACAATTTGCCAATATCCAAAAGTTGAAGATAAAATGTATTATTGCCAATCATCAAAACTTAATTAGAAATTAAATTCAGAGAATCAAGTTAAAGGAGACACAACATGAGACACACATTATCCCACACAATCTCCCCACAACATCCGTCTCCGGATAGGTGGTGACATCTCCTCATCTTCCAGTTGGTCTGAAATAGCCTCCTCAATGTCGTTGAACATTTCATCGTCCTCTATTACAAAATCTATTACAATCCGATCAAAGTCTACACATCACACAAAGCACGTCCATCACCAAGACATCAAAGATGAAATAACCAAGTCGTTGTCAACGAGTAAAATGTCCAGTACATTATTTCCCTATGCAGACCAAGCGTAGTACACTTCCTTACCTACAACAATAGTAATAACAAAGCAACTAATATGAAGAGGAGCAACACTACTAGAGTACATAATAGAACAACAACAATACAAGGCACATTTGACATTTGTGTAGTTTGTTGACGTAGTGCTTGGTTCCTTGAATCATAGTCAGGCCCGGGACTTGCATGATATGCAGGCATGGGCCTTTCTTGTAGTTGAGGATGATGAACATACGTATGCCTGCTATTGCCAACCCCATTTATAGTAGCATGTACTTCCTCTACCGAGTGAAAACCCTTATAACGAGCTCAAGGGTATCCATTCACTTGGACAAAGTATTCGTGCCAACTATAATATACACCGGGTTCACGACCAACCCACACTACATAGCATTTATACCTTCCCATTTTCTGAACCTCAATTCTCTGCATGTAAGGTGCTATAAAAGATAATAGGTATGACAGACATAATAATTGCAGCAAATTTAATATGAAGTCCAATCCATAAGAGCAAGCTTGTAGATCAGAAAGCATGTAGGTTTAAGGTTACACTGAATGAAGCATGATATAGTGGGGTAGGGGATTTAAGTCTGCTAGTTCAAGTGCATGAACAAGGTTTATGTCATGTGAATTAACACCCAATCAACCTTAAGCAATAGTATGCCTTAATGTGGTGGAATAAAATTTGAACATATTTACATGCTTTCCTGGCAAGTAGTAACAATATGGAAGTCCATTTCTGTGTGCTCTTATCAAAACAAGGTAGATGTTAGGCCTAATACAGTGTACAGAGCATACACAAAGCAATAGTATAGGTCCAACGAAAAATAATACTTGTGCATATGTTATGAACAAAACAACAACTGCATCCGTTTAATATGAAACTACCCAGAGCATATCCTATACGAACATATGAAAGGCATGTAAAATGCATAAACATGAAAGAGGATTAAAAAAAGGAAGAGGGCATCTGTAGCAGGAACCAATGACGACAAGAGACCGAGGAGGATGCAGAGGAGACGTGCTCTTCTGCTGGGGAAGCCACCACTACGCGCACTGATGAAGGGGATGACATTGCGGAGGAGCCTTAAGAACTTAAAATAGAAGAGCAGGTGTCAATGTAGGGTCACGAGCGGGATCGATGTGTCAATTTAACACATCGCTGCAATGGAGGTGGTAACAGTCCCTCAGGAGCAGAAAAAAGGGGAACATCGGGAACCCTAGCCAAACGATCATCGCTCGATCGGAGCATATTGCAGAGGTGATTGGACAAGAGAGGTTGCAGGCAAATACACTGGATAAGGGTGAAAAATACCTATCAGTGGCGACAACTAGATCTGCAGAGTAGACAAATACATTGGTAAGGGTGAAAAATAGATTCTATAGCTAACCAATGAAAAGCAGAAGTAGCTGAAAGGAGGAGTCAAGTTCACAAGAGGACAAAAATATGAACAGTGTATCAAGAGTTTATAGAGCAATCAGAAAAAGAACGAAGGGACTTGGTCAATGCCAAGATAGTCAGTGTTGACTCTTCAAGGTCAACGCCAGTCAAAGAGGACTCCAAAAAGCTCAACTTTTTCTTGACTACAGTCATGAGGTCCCAATCAAAGTCAAAGGTTAATGAATAGATTAGTCAGCTACAGTGATCTACGTCAAAGACAAGCAGCTAATGGAGAGAAAAGAAGGCAACGACTGGTCATGTGGTAAGATAAGAGTGATAAATATGCAGTAAGGGTGACAAATAGCCCGTATGACTGATAAATGGACGATAAGCGTGTAAATTAGCCAGTAAGGCTAACAAATGGGCTGAAAGGGTGAATCACAGGCTTAGTGTGTCTGGCACACACTCAACTCGAAGACTAGGGGCCCAGACTTTACACGTGATCCGAGATAATCCTATCAGAGGTATATTTTCTCTCATGCGACAAGGATATTTCCATATTTTAGCCCGATCATCTATTATTCACCCTTTGTCGCCTCTTTTACACCAGTAAGGCCTATTTTTCACCATTGGCCACCTATTTGTCACCCTTAAAGTGTAGCCAAAACCCTTTTCATCCAGCGGGTGACTTGGGTTTTTCTCCTCAGCACTCTGAACTGGAGTCGGCTCCACGGTCGACTCTAGTTGACACTTGTGTAAGCAAAGCCTTCATCTTCTTACACTTCAGCCTAGTTCCTTAACCAAACTTGAATCTGTCTTTAGAAAACTCATTGATATTCATGAATTAACATTTTCAAGCATACACATTAACATCATTAAAACATATAAAACTTTGAAGATCAAAATGTATGACAAAAGAAATATCAATGAAGATATGTATGCCACATTATGAGGTTTGAGACGTGAAATATTTAAGATCTTGTATTTCCAAAGGTAATGAGGTCGACCCCAAACTGGGCTCTAAACATATTACAATCACCTTCATTAAATGTTCATGATGTCTCCCCCTTCCTTGACAATTCATGAACATATTTCAGTACATAAATGGCACAGTTGAGGCTTCCATCTTCCTGTAGGGGACATTCATTGTCAAATACAATATCCCATTTCTCAACTCCCTCGAATGTCCCATAGAGCTTCAGAGATCCCCGTACAACTGCAGCCTGCAAATGAAATGTTATAAATTATTAAGGAATAATTAAAAGATAATATAAATATCTATGATTTCGGGTACATGGATAAGAAAAAGTACCCAATTTCTTGTAGTGGCATCATGGATGGCCATGCCTTGCATGGAATTGTACGAGACAATGCGGCGATTCTCCGTATCAACAGCAAGTAGATGCCAGTGACCTCCAGAGTGTAACACGAAGAATAAATATTTGTTCTTATACAGTTCTGATAATTCAACAATCTCGTAGGCGCACTCCAACAATTCGTTGGATTTTTCGAAGTTGGCCGCTGTCCTGCCGTTTATGTGATTCACTAAAGTGGTAGGAAAATAAGCCCACTGATAAAAGGTGTCAGATTCATTGAATCGTGAGTGGAGGAGGTACATCATGGTATCGATCACCTGCAAATTAACAATCATGATACTATTAGCAATAGAAACACAAGTTCAGGGTAGGGCGAGTGACAAAAAATTTCATAATTAATGAAAGAAAGTACCGTATCATCTATCGTCTGGCTGTATAATAGATCAATGACATGACGACATTTCAAAACAATCACGTTCTGTAATTGAAATATGGGACCACTATATTGGACAAAAATTTTCATGGTAGTCAGAGTAAGGCGGATCAAGATAATTACAGAAACTATAAGAGGACAACTTACTCAATATCTCCCGAGGCATAAGCATCAATGAATTTATTCACAATCGTGTTATCTGTCGGCTTCAGTCAGCCTTTACAGATCTAATCAGTACTCTGTATGAGCTTTCTGTAAGGGTTGGCTTCATCTCCCTTCTACATTTATGCCAATATACCAATATTAGATTATATAATGTAAGAAGTAGGAACAACGCAGACTCACCTTCTTCTTCCCCCGTCCTGCAGTTTTCTTTGCAGGTGCCCGCCATTTCCTCACGGTCTTCTCGTCCCGTTGATGAAGGGACTGAGAAAAGGCACCTTGACGACAGTCACCATGCCCATTGGTTGCCTCCATCTGAGCTTGGATATCGCCTTGCACATGCTCTTCAGGGGATGCCTTAGATGGCACAGTATCATCCGTACTTTGTTGAAGGGACCTTGGAGGTGGGACATCGGCGGCAATATCCATTTCAGAGGTTTGACATATAGTTTGCTCAACATTTTCAGCCCCTTGCACTTCCTTGACAGGGGTTGCTGGAGGTGGCATGACAACAACTGTCACCTATTCAACGGGCCCAGGAGGTGCTGCATCAGCCGAAATGTAAGCCCCTTGCACCCTAGTCAGAAAGAAGGCCCTCATTTCCTCAAGTAGCCGCTGCTGGATCTTCAATGTAGCGGCAATATCCTGTAGCAGAGGCGTGCATGGAGCTGACGAGGACGTCTCCTAAGCACTGGGTCAGGTCATCATCTGACCATCGTACACCGTGTCCCTTTCACTTGGCTCAACAAGGAGCCCTTTGATCACCTGCATTTCACACCACATCGCTTCGATTATTCATTAACGTTGAATGACAAAGAAGAAGTTTTTAGTACTCATAATACATGTTGGCCTCGCAGGGATCCAATGGAGAATTTTAATTTCCTATCTAGAAATGGCCCCCACCAAAATAGTCGGGGGAATGCCACCTGCCTTAGTGGCTGTCGCACCTGCGTGTGCTCAAAAAACCAGACCCGTAATATGAAGTATATCAAGTTATTTTACAATGCAATAGAATTAATGATTGACACATTAATTATTACACGACAAAAATAAAAAAACTTACAGCAAGTGCGGCAGAACAACCAAATATAAATGTATGGGCTTGGGATGCATCCCTAGCTCTTCTCTTAGCACGGTCAATTGTACCTGACAGTCATTTCTGGACCACCAACACTAATTGCTCAAACTTATGCATCGTTACCTGTTGCACAGTGGCTGCCCAATTGTAATATGAAACTCTGTCAATGTCATCTAAGCATGACAGCATCTATTGTGGACAAGAATGTGTCGACCGTGGGCAAAGGAAAGTGGACAGTAAGAGTACAATCCACAGCCGGACAGTGTCGACCACATCCTGCTCTTCATCAGACCCAATAATTTGCTGGATGAGAGAGGACACTTTCTTCCGGTCAAATGTTGCTGTAAATCCAAATCGATGCTGCAACTTCGACTTCTGTTTTGCGGATCCATAATGTTGAACCGGCTGACCGGAGCAGGGTAATCCTAAAATTATGCCCACATCTTCCACACTGAATGTGACCTCCTTATTACCTATACAGAAGTAATTTCCTCCACTACGGGCGCAAATAATCTCCTCCAATAGTGTCATGGTGAAGGTGACGGGAGAAGCATTGTCAACATATGGACCAAAGGGTGTGGTCCTCATCAATGACTTGTGGCATTCTCGAAATGCCATTTGATCCCTATCCTTCATGTAAATGTCCATAGATGTCACGCTCCGAGCCTTTATTACAGCGGAAGACTGACTCGAGGAACGTGAACAGCTGGCATGGTAAGCCTCTTGCAAGCAAGAATGATCAGAGCGCAAGACAATCACACCCATAAATGTAATTACACAATATTTACTCAAATTTCAACTTTCATTATCAATCAAATATCGAATACAATCACTAATTCAACTTTCTTCATCATACTAGACTCAAGAATAAGAAAAATTACATAGACTTAATCTAAACAATGTAGACTTCCTAAGTCTTCACTCATTCTTCATCCACTCTCGGACCCGCTATTTGAATATTCCGAATCTGATCCTGACTCACTTCCATCTCCTGAAAAGATTAGAAATAGGTAATGAGCACACTTGCCCAGTAGGTATCTTCGCATCAACATGAAGGCACTATTAAAGTAATTAACATTTTAACTCTAGAGAAATAAGGTAAAATCATGCGAATGCGATAAATCACAAGTATAACCGAATAATAAGACGATCATGTAAGATAGAATGAACAAGTATGAATTAGCAAGAATGTAACAAGAAAGGCCTTTCATGAACAAGAATGTACTAGCAAGTCACATACTCATCACCCAAACATCTTTTGCTTATGAGTAAGTATTTGGTGAATTTATGTGGAATATCATATAACAAGTAAGAAAGTCATGTACAAGTATTTTCATGATACCCGTGGATTTCACTTATTTATAGAGAAAATACTCCCAACGCAATACGACGCCAATAGCATCATACCCCATGGTTTACAGTATGTTTCCGACAATCAGCCGAGGGGACTAGCATAGAGCTCTTGAACACAATCAGTGCTCGATCGCATCTTCAAGTATAAATCAAGCTATTTCCACATTTCAAGCAATAAAATATGGCCAAGAATGTGAATAAGTTCATGATAACAATAATCAACAATGAACGCTTGAACTTAGGACATGAGAGATCAAGAATGATTTAAGATGATGTTATGCTCATGGAAATAACTCGGCAGCATAACGGTACATTTATTATCATTCATAATTTAAATTAAGTATCTTTAGATAATATTCCAAGTCCTAGACCATCAATACTCTAGCTAGGAACTTAGAATATCAATCCTTTGGTCAAACCTCGGGTTAAAGAATTTAGAACTGTGACGGTCTAATACTGGGCCGTTACATGAACATAACGGTCGAGTGTTGTGCCATTAGAAAGGTTGAATCCTGAAGAAAATAGACATGGACTCAAACAATGTGACGGTCATATATTGGACCGTTATATGTGCCTGACGGTCGAATATAGATCCGTTACATATCCAGAATCTGAAAACATCGATAGTGCTTTCTAACAATTGGACTTTTATGATACAACCAACTCGGCGTCCTAGTAGGAATCCCAGGCTCGCAGAGAATTATGGAGGCCTTGAAACAAGATTTCTTAGTCCATTGGAAGGAATATCCAATAGAGAGGTCCTCATGTTCAAGAATATGTTCCTATAGTGCAAAGTGTGAACTAATGACCATATACCGGAATATATGCCATGTACTTAGAGAATTGACTCTATAGACAGAAAGAATGTGTAACGATGTAAAATCATGATAAAACTCATCAATATCTTTTCTAAATCAAGGTTTAAATACAAAACTATAGTGCTTTGGGCTTGAAATTATCATCTACTTGAAAGTACCATAAATCATGCAATTTCTAACATGAATCAACACCTGAACATAAAAATCATGAAAACAGGTTAAGATCTATTTAACTAGGCATATATATATATATATATATATATATATATATAAATAAGATATTTGAGCCAATCTTAATTCTGCCTTAAGTTGACAGAACACAGTGCTGTGTAACGGACTTGTCTGGGCGTGTCACAATATGGTAACGGTCCACTGTAGGTCCGTCAGAGTTCTCAAAACCCTGCAATCGTTTACAGAGGTGTGACGGATCAAGGTAGGTCCGTTACACGTTCCTGGCGGTCTTACGATAGACCGTTAGGTCCTCTGCAGATAGAAAATAGAAACTATAAAAATCTATGATTAATTCATGGCATGCTAACTACTCTAATCATGTCAAAACGAGAAAAAGGCTATCTAGATGCATAGGTAGTAATGAAATAACAAGAGATAACTTTTATCTTTAATTAGGGTTGAAGGCATGCATGAATGTATAGACTAATCCTAAAACATGAAATTCATGAAGTATAATGCATGAAATCCAAATAAAGTAGAGGGCTTTTACCCCTAACAATATTTTTTTGCCGTTCATGAGATAACCTACCTCTTAACTGGGCTTTAGACTTCCAATTTGGTCTTCAAGACACGTCCTAGTTCTTCCCTTCCTGAGATTTTTCAGCAACTTCACGTCGCTCTAACTCCTCAGCCTCTTGACCTAAGAACGTGAAATTTTGAGGGTAAGAAGATGAAACTATTGGGAACAAAAAGTTATAAAGCATCCAACTCTAATTACCTCGTTTAGGCTCTCTAATTTCCTGATCTTTAGCACCCTGTTGCACAGTTTTTTGGGTTGGCGTGATGAAACCAGCAACTTTGAAAGATCCTACCTCCTTGGATACTCGACCTCCTAACATGAAATTTTGAGGGTTGTCAGACCTTAGTATTAGAAACAAAAGGTTCCAAAGGACTTACCCGAGATTCTATCTCCTTACCTTGTTTCTTCACGAGCCAAAAGTAAGGGTCGCTCAATTTAGAACTGGGTCCTATTTATAGAGTTTTGGCTAGGGTTCAAGGATTTGAACGATTTTAGAGTCCTTAATGGGCTAAAACCTAATCTTTAAGAGTCCTTAGTAATGTTATAAATTCTCCCAAGTTGGTCTCTTACAGATACGATCCCAAAGATCCAATCTTTTTGCAAGTCCTTCCTCTTACGGAATCAGCTGAGTGTAACGGACTAAGTCTGGTCCGTTACATGTCTGTAACGGTCGCTTGATAGACCGTTACATCCACTGGGCGTCGACATTCATCTTAATTCAAACTCTTTTTGTTAATTATCCACATAATTATCTTTATAAGGGATATTTATCCTTATAATTCGTGAATAGACTAAATAACCTTCTAGAATATGGGTCAAACTTAATGGGCTTGGTCCATAAACCTATTGGGTTTTAACTATTAAAGCTAGATTAGTTATTTAACATAATTGGGCCTTATAATCTCAATATTAATCTATTTGTTAATCCAATTTGCCCTTTATAAATTCTAGAAAAATCTATAAATAATCAAGAAATTACTGATAAATTTTGGGGCACTACAATAGAACACCGGAAGGAGATGACCTTTGTGTTCACTAGATTCAAAAAAATATGTAAACAAGAAATTCAGTTAATTGACTGATCAAGAAATATAAAAAATATTAAGAATAAGACAAGGGTGACAAATGTATAGACAAGGGAGTTTAGGTGTGGCAAATAGGTGCTTAAGGGTGACAAATGTATGAAATTCGGAGACAAGTAGGTCTAAATCTGACACAAATAGGTAGATATAAGTGTGACAAATAAATAGGTCGATAAGGGGGGCAAATAACTATGTAAGGGAGATAAGGAACCACACTACCTTCAACTTGTCATCATGAAGTGGAGGCCTTAGAAACCCTAGGTATGTGAAACGTTTCTTCTTCGGCCGTAGGAATCGATACAATTTCCTGAGATGTAGGTGGGACATCCAGTTTTTGGCGGACGGAGCGTTGCATGGGTGTCTCCTTCGGCTCCATGACTGTCAGTGATGAAAGAGCTCGCAATTCAGGAGTGCTCGAATAGCAAATGACGGAGAGGTTGCAAATGGCACCGCAAGGAAGAAAAGACGCTGAGCACGATGGAGAGATGAACCGGCTTCTGGTAGGTTGCGTAAGAGCCAAGACATGGCGGGAAGGGTAAATAAGTAATTAGGGATTTTTAATTTTGAGGATCTAGTTCGGCGTCATCATTTCTGTTGATGTGGCCTGCGGCGTTGGATTGGCGGCAATACACGAACAACACCCACGTGTGGTCGACGTGTCCCATTTTCCACGTGGACCAATTGGAGTTTAAGGGCGACAAATGTGTCTACACGGGTGACAAATGCGTTAGCAAGGGTGAAAAATACCCGGCTAACAGTGATAAATAGGGCTCAATAGAGACAAGGCTGACGCGCGACTTTCAAGGCAGTGTAAGAGTAAGGGTGACGTCTTGTGGACTTTTGTGGTGACAATTAGGTGAGTGTGGGTGACAAATGCTCAACTGGAGTAACAAATAACTTCCTTAAGTGTATCGTTGTTAATCGTGAGGTGCCGGGTTCGAAATAAAGTTCTGCCGTGTTTTCATTTACATTTTTAAATAAGTTATATTAAAAAAACTTAAGGAAACCTTAAGCTGAAGCTAAGATTTGAACCCGGAGAAACCCGTTCAAACGGTAGAACAATAAACCAAATGATACAACATTTTATTCCATTATATATATATATATTATAGTTTTCCATATCGGTACGTAATGTCCAATCCAATCTTGAGCCATGGTCGGGACGATCGGTTCGGCAGGACGGCCACACTTGTCCCGAATGATGTGCACGTGACTCAAGGGTGACGTTTATTATTATCTTGAGTGCTTCCACGTGGCATTCCCCGTGAGGAGCCCTAGCTCCCGAAAATTCATTATAGACGTGACGGTAAATTCAAGACACATGAGTTTGGCGGGGGCACGGAATAATAAGGAAATGGTCAACATGTGACCGATACACCTCTGAGTACCTTTTCGGACCCCGATGTGGGCCTTTCAAGGTAGCTAGGCTTTTGAACACGCTGTCTCTTCCTTTTATAGGAATCGACTTATCGGCCATGCAGCCCCATTGCTTGGCAAATAATCAAATGTTTTCCCCTCTTATCGCCGTGATCGACCTTTATGGCACGGTGGGTCGCCAGTCCCGACCTGATGCCCACCATTGTCTGCTTAGTGATCAGAAGGAGCGCACCTTCGGTTAGTCCAGACCATTTCAGTTTTGGAACCTGAACACATTGTCACACACAAGTGATTGGCACGCCCTATCGTGAGTAAAACCGATAAAAGATACAATGATATTTGATTATGGCACCTGAGTGCTTCCACGTGACATTCCCTGCGAGGAGCCCTAGCTCTCGAAAATTCATTATAGACGTGATGGTAAATTCAAAACACATGAGTTTGGCGGGGGCACAGAACAATAAGGAAATGGTCAACATGTGACCGATACACCTCTGAGTACCTTTTCGCACCCCGATGTGGGCCTTTCAAGGTAGCTAGGCTTTTCAGCATGCTGCCTCTTCCTTTTATAGGTATTGACTTATCGGCCATGCAGCCCCATTGCCTGGCGATTAATCAAACATTTTTCGATTTTATCGCCGTGATCGACCTTTATGACACGGCGGGTCGCCAATCCCGACCCGATGCCCACCATCGTCTGCTTAGTAATCAGAAGGAGCGCACCTTCGGTTAGTCCAGACCATCCCAGTCTTGGAACCTGAACACATTGTCACACACATGATTGGCACGCTCTATCACGAGTAAAATCGATAAAAGATACAATGATATTTGATTATTATCTTCAGTGCTTCCACGTCATATTCCCTGCAAGGAGTCCTAACTCCCGAAAATTCATTATAGACGTGACGGTAATTCAAGACACATGAGTTTGGCGGGGGCACGGAACAATAAGGAAATGGTCAACATGTGACCGATATGCCTCTGAGTACCTTTTCGCACCCCGATGTGGGTGTTTCAAGGTAGCTAGCCTTTTCAACACGCTGTCTCTTCCTTTTATAGGAATCGACTTATCGGTCAAGCAGAGTTTGACGTCCCGCTCCGGGATGCCTCGACCCGTACGTCCCGACCCCACCCAAGTGGTGGGCGGGACGCCCTGGTCGTGGGTCGTGATCAGGACGTTTCATTATTTTAATATTTTATTTTATATATATTATATATATATAGTCTTTTTTAATTTGTGTATTATTATATATAGATTATATATATAAAGAGTCTTTTTTTTATTTTAACATTTTACGAGATGGACCGACACGGAGCGAATATGCATCGACCCGATCTGTCCCGAGCCGGGATCGGGATGGGCGGGTCGGTCGAGACCACAAACCCTACTTTCAAGGTAGCTAGGCTTTTCAACACACTCTCTCTTCTTTTATAGGAATCGACTTATCGGCCATAAAAAAGTTAAAAATTTTTAAATTACAGATCTCAAAATATTAAATAATAACTTTTTTAGATCTAATGATATTTTTTACTGAGGGAGATTTTATCCTATTAGAAGAAATGAATGAATGACAAAAAATCATGAATGAATGAAAACATGGCGCCAAATGAAAATATGGCGCCAAATAAAAAGAGACAAGAACAAGCAGACGACCCCTCTCCTGTCCTCCTCAGTCCTTCCCCTTTCCCCCTCCTTCAACCATTGCATCCCTTTCCTCTCTCACGATCACACCCGTCTCTCAATCTCTCACCAGCGGGCGGCGGAGTGGCGAGGGCGGGAGGAGGTGAGCTCCGACAGCGGCGGCGGTCAAATTCTTTTCGGCGGACAACCCCCCACCACAGGTATTCCCTTCTCTCCCTCTACCGTTGGCCCCCCTCTTGAGTACATATTATCCCCCAAGTAATATGTACTCAAGAGTTGTATAGAGATTACTTTTAAGAAAACCAACTGTTCCTTTGAGAATTTTAACCTTCATGCCTGATCTATAAGATGAACCTTTTCTCCTTATCACCTGGTGTACTCTTACAACATCAGATGAAAATCTAAGCCCCTATTTTTATTGGGAGGGTGGGAAGAGGGATGTGGGTATAAATGTGTGTGCGTAAATGTGGATATGACCCTTTTTTCATTTTTGCTCGTTCAAGACTTTTGTTATGATATATGTGATTAGTATGCTTGGATGTGAATTAAATTGGTAGATAGGTGTGGATGTCGATATGTAAGAAAATGTGTATGTGAATGCGAGTATGTTAATGATTTTTTCTAGAAGATGATGTCGATGTCAACCACGGTGTGTGAATATGGAAGTGACAGTGGATGTGGATATGGATGTATATGTGACCAAACAGAATGTACAAGTGTGAAAAATAGTCAATATTTAGGGGAGATGTACACGATATTTTCTTAGATGTAGTGATAAGACATATTGATATGAATTTTTTAATATGTTAGGCAAATATGGCTAGAATTGATCGTTCATGGATGAATCGTAGAGTAGTTGACGGAGTGGTGTCAGAGGGGTTTAAGGATAGAGTTGATAGTTTTATTCAGTTTGTATTGGGGCATCCAACAGTAGTGGACCAGTGTGGTAACATCCGATGTCCTTGATGGATATGTGTCTAACATAGCCCGTTGTGTGAATGTCAATGAGGGAAAAATATATGGATTGAAAAGTCATGACTGCCATGTGTTCATGGAGAGACTTCTACCCATTGCATTCCGTGACATATTGCCAAAGCCTATATGGGAAGCGTTGACTGAGTTGAGTCAATTTTTCAGGATTCTATGTGCATTAGAACTCAAACTTGGGGACGTGCAAACTATGGAACATAATGTGGTCACGACGGTATGCAAGTTGGAGAAGATATTTCCCCCTGCGTTTTTTCGATTCCATGGAGCATCTGATTATCCATTTGCCATAGGCCAAAGTTGGAGGACCGGTATAATTTCGATGGATGTATCCATTTGAGAGGTAATCGGTATGTATTTACTAATTATTTGACAGTAGTTACATGTGTCTGTCATTGTCACTGTATGTCATTGTCATATGAATTGTTGTCATAGGTGTATGCATGACCTGAAAATGAAGGTTTGCAATAAGGCTAAAGTAGAGGGTTCAATTACCGGGGCGTATATTATTGAAGAAATTTCAAACTTCTGTTCGATGTACTTCAAACCCGAAATTCAAACTCGCCGCAATCGACCTCCACGTAATGATGATAGTGGAGAGGTGGGTCCGTCCGACCAGTTGTCCATATTTAAGTATCCAGGACGTGCATTCGGACGTTGTTCGAATCGCATATTAGAGGACCGAGAGTTGTTGGCCGCAGTGATATATGTTCTCCTGAACTATACTGAGATTGAACCTTATGTTGAGTGAGTCGTCAACTCCGTAGCTCCCAAAAATTTATAAGCATCTTGATGTTCTTCCTCCAATTTACGGTGATGTTGCATTCATCATTACAGGCAATTTGATTCAGAATTAATTACTCAATGTCCACACCTCAATGACATGGAGGTTCAAAATGAACGAGAGAGATCTTTTGCCAGATGTCTTAAAGGTCAAGTAAGTGTCAATCTACCAATTCCACAAAGCTTGAGGTGTATGCAAGTATCAAAAGAAAAGTAACATGGTTTATATTCATAGGTTGAAGAAGGTCATGTTACTGATGAAAGAGTCCGGGTGATAAGTTATGGACCTTCAAAGGTCGCGCATGTCTATCTAGGATTTTTTGTGAATGGTTATAGATTTCACACTAGAGATTATGGACGAAATAAGTCTACGATGAATAGCGACGTATGCGTGAAAGGTAGTACATACAATGAAAATGATCTTGATTACTATGGTATTCTTGAGGAGGTCATAGAATTACAGTATTCCGGACAAGACAAGCATATATTCTTTTTTAAGGGTCATTGGTTTGATCCTCATTCAGTTTGAAATGACGCAATATATGGGATTGTCGATGTCAAACATAGATCAAAATTGAATACTTATGAGCCGTTCATTTTGGCCGCACAAGCCCAGCAAGTGTATTATTCAAGTTATTCATCATCCAAGAATAAAGATTGGTAGACAGTTTGTAGGGTAAAACCAAGGCTTGTGCCTAATGATGAGTTAGATCTGATTGAAGCTGTCTCAGAGGATTCTAGTGCCGAATTTTTTCAATTAGACGGTGGTGACATCGCAGAGTTGGTTACTTCTAATCTTCATCTGATCGAATCTGACGATCCACTTCGGTTGTCTATAAAGGACGAAGTGCAAGAAGTCGATTCAACTGAGCCAAATGAAGCAATTGTTGGACAGGAGGAGTCCTCTGAGGAGGAAGTGTATGAATCTAGTGAGAATGGGGAAGATGACGAAGATGACAATGAGTTTGATATATCTTCAGCATCTGAAGATGAAATAGATACTGATTGAATATTTTGTAAGAAATTTAACATATATACACTTCTTATCATTATTACTTACCACCTCTCCTCGTAATTAGTTGTGGACTAATATGCACTACTTTAATTGTTGTCAATAATTATATGGTTCGAGTTCGTACCAGATCTTCGAGGAGAGGTGGTTCCGGGAGGGCTACTGGTATGCTTATTTAAATTCTTAGATAAATGAGTAGTGAATATATGCACTTTATTTTGGTAATGATATTTTATGTCTCTGCACCAGGTACATAGAGTACACCGCCCCCACCACCTGCTACAGGTCTGTTTATTTAAATTATTAGATAAATGAGTAGTGAATATGCATATTATTTTCGTAACGATAGTTTATGTCTCTGCACTAGGTACACAGATTACACTGCCCCCACCACCTGCTACTGGTATGTTTATTTAAATTCTTAAATAAATGTGTAGTGAATATGCACTTCGTTTTAATAATGATAGTTTGTGTTTATGGCACCAGGTACACAGATTACACTGCCCCCACCACCTGCTGCGGGTCTGTTTATTTAAATTCTTAGATAAATGAGTAGTGAATATGCACATTGTTTGGGTAATGATAGTTTATGTCTCTGCACTAAGTACACAGATTACACCACCCCCACCACCTGCTATTGGTATGTTTATTTAATTTCTTAGATAAATGAGTAGTGAATATGCACTTCGTTTTGGTAATGATAGTTTGTGTTTATGGCACCAGGTACACAGATTACACCGCCCCCACCACCTGCTGCGGGTCTGTTTATTTAAATTCTTAGATAAATGAGTAGTGAATATGCACTTCATTTTGGTAATGATAGTTTATGTCTCTGCACCAGGTACACAGAGTACACCGACCCCACCACGTGCTGCTGGTATGTTTATTTAAGATCGTTCATGAATGAGTAGTGACTTAGCACTTTGTTTTGCTCATGATATTTTAAATATATGCACCAGGTACACAGAGTGCACCGCCCCCACCAACTGATGCTGGTATGTTTATTTAAATCCTTAGTGTTTCGGCTCTATGTTTTGATGCTGTAAAAATTTAGATTCATGTATACTCTTCATGTGGATAGTCAATGTGTTTTGTTAATGTAGAATCATCCATGGAGCTATAATAATTTTGTGTGTGTAGTTTACTTCTAAATTGCACAAAGAACAAGTTGACAATTGCACATAGAACAGGCTGAAAGCCAGTTATTTTCTCAAGAAATGAAGAAAAGTCAACGTGGTAATGTAGTCAATGCACAGTCAATGGAGCTAAGACAGTGGTCAACCCAAGTATGTGCAGTCAAAGTCTGAATTCTTTAGAAATGATGAACAAATCTATTAAGATTCATACAAGGGAAGGCAGGAAGATAAGGCAGACAAATGACTCATTAGTGGTGACAAATAGGGAGGTAAGGTTGACAAATAGCTCTCTACGGGTGAAAAAGAGGTTGTAGCACTGAATATGTGTGAAGTGTTAAAGCTGCATGAAGGGAAAGTCCACTTGTGTTTACCCGCCAGCAGAAGAAGCTAAGGACGACAAATGCACACATAAGGCTGACAAATAGACTGCTATGGGTGACATATACACTATTAAGGGTGAAAAATAGGTATCAACGGAGACATTAGCTTAAGTGCTTAAGTGTTCGACGTATGCTCTATGTAAACTCTTGTTAACATATTGTTCACTATGTTTTAAAATTGGGTAGCGCCAGATTTTTTATTTTAATTTGGGCATAGTTTTTAATCGGGAGATATATTCACCACCCCTCTATATCCTATCCTTCCACACATCACTTAGATAAATGAGTACTCAATATGCACTTTGTTTTACTCACGATATTTTATGTCTCCGCACCAAGTACACAGAGTGCACCGCCCACGCCAACAACTGCGGGTATGTTTATTTAAATTCTTAGATAAATGAATAGTGAATATGCACTTTATTTTGCTCACGATATTTTATGTTTACAGGTTTGAGTACCTCTACATCAGGTCTATAGAGTACACCGCTTCCATCACATTCTACTGCTATGTTTATTTAAATTCTTAGTTAAATGATAAGAATTCTATATGTTTACTTGTTGATTTTTTTTTAATAATGAGTTAAATTCTGATTAACTACTTCTATTTTACTAGTAACAGGTACGTCGGGCACACCACCTGCGATAGTTGGCTCGTCCACCCACACGGGCACACAACAGGCAGACGATGCTGTTAGCCATCACGAGGGCGAGCAGGTGGTGTTGCAAGAGGGACGCAAGCCATGTTGGGTCTCTGGGTAAATATTTAAACTCATGAATTATGTTCGTTATCTATTCATCAACTATATATATAATTGTTGGCTATTATTTTAACATTTGTAATTGCAGGGATAATGTAGAGCCCGGTGAGGCTTCTCGTTTTATTACCAACATTATTGAGTGACATGTGACCGGCCCATATAAGTCATTTCGAAAGTTTCCTCAGGATATCCACGATCGATTGTATGACGAGTTCCGGGTATACGATTTAATCTTTTAAATTGCATATTTCCCAACTCTGCAATTTCAATCGACTAACTTAGAAATTTTGAATTCTTAACAGCAAGGATATCAGTTTGCGAAGCAAGCTGACGCCGGACGAGCTTAATGTGCATGGGAGGCCACAGGAACTGTAAATTATAAGCATCAATTACACGGCTATCGGGAACGTGCCAAGGCTCTAGTCGGGGAGAGCGAGGACCGTGGCCTTTGGAAGGCACACGGCCCTGCATGGATGATGAGGGAGCACTGGGAGGACCTCTGTGATAGATGGGCCGAGCCTAATTGGATGGCCAAATCCATAAAAGCCAAAGTCGCACGTGCGTTACATCCAGACGTGCATCTCCATACTTCTGGATCTATTTCCTTCGCGACCTAGAAGGAGAGATTGGTAAGTAATCATCTTAATTTTATTATAATTTATTTCTTATATGTCCCTATTTATTCTCTATAACATGTATAACAGGAAAAGAAGAGGGGTGGTACGGTCTCGTACCGTGATTTATTTGCTACAGTTCACCAAAAGAAGGGGACGGATCTTTTTTTTTAATCCAAAAAAGCCCTGCCTAGGGTCTGGTGGGGGCCAACAGACTCCTAGAAGGTGAATTTTATTACTAGTGGAAAAAAAAAATGGGGTTACATCAATCTGATGCTGGGAAGACCCAACTTATCCAAACGAGCCTCACCCTTTATAAATGAGGGTAACTCACTGTTGTGAAAGAAGACATTACATTTTGATGAGCAAGCTAAAGAGGCCAATGAATCCGCTACTTTGTTTCCTTCTCTGTAGATATGATCAAACTTATCATGCTGTGAGGTAGTTCTCCAAATCACTCTGACATAGGATAGAATAGACCAAGGGCATTGGTATTCCTTTTTAATAACCCGAACAAGAACTTGTGAGTCACACTCAAAGAGCACTGGCTGGTAAGAGATAGTACGGAGATAGTGGATTCCATCAAGCAAAGCTCTTGTTTCTGCTACAAGACTATTTGTCTGGCCATAGTAATGGGAATAGGCTAGCAGAACATTTCCACTGTAGTCTCTAATAACACCTCCACCTCCTGAAATGCCATTTGGTTTGCAGGCACCATCCGAGTTTAGTTTGAGAAAAGGCCAAGGGGGGCAAATCCATTTTACTATTTTCAACTGTGCACCATTGTAGGGGTGAGCAGGGATACCCAAGGTATCTAGGATTTTCCGTTTGCAAAGATCAGCTTCCTTGAGATTAGCATTTACACAGGCGGTTTTCACTTGACTGAGGATTTGGTGAAGTATCCTTATTTTATGCAGTGTTCTGTCTTCATACCTCACTGAATTCCGAGCCCTCCAAATATTCCAGCAGCCATATCCTATGACTGCTAGGATTAAGTGACCATAAGCTGATTTCGGTTGGATAGTGTTGGCAGCATTGGAGATGAGAGCAATAATGGAATTCCCTTCCAAAAGTAGACCATCAGAAGTGAAGAAAGACCATATGTGCGAGGCTAAATCACTGTGTAAAAATAGATGATTCATGGTTTCACCATGGGGGACCTGACAGCAGGAGCAAGCAGAGCAAAGATGCACACCTATTCGCTAAATGTTGGAATCCACAGGCAAGCTGTTGTGAAGGATTTTCCACAAATGGATAGAGATTTTCGTTGGTAACCATTGAGACCACAGCCTTTCCCAATACACAGCTGGCTGACTTGAAACAGTTTCAGAAAGAATCTGATAGGTAGAAGCTACTGAACAGGCTCCTGAGGCTGATAGACTCCAAGCATGAAAATCAGCATCTAGAGAAAGGTTTGTGTTGAGGACAGCTGTTTTGACAGATGCAGGCAGAAACCTGTCAAGAAGATATTTTTCCTCACTTGATGGATGCCGCAAGAAGTGTTTGACAGTGATATGAGGATTAGGAATGCTGTTTGCAGGAACAAAAGCAGCCAAGCATTGGGTTCCAATCCAATGATCATACCAGAAATTAGTGAGCATTCCATCCCCAATGATGACCTTTTGAAATTTGAGGACCAAAGATTTAGCCTTTGTCCAGCTTCGTCTAGCAAGGCCATTCATACTATTAAAGTGCACATCTCTCAAATGTTTCTGCCCAATGTACTTTGCTCTGAAGAAAGAGGCCCACAAGGAGTTTGTATGCAAAGCCTGCCAAAGCATCTTGACTCTTAAGGCTACTTCCATTTGCCTAAGTGACATAATTCCGAGGCCTCCCTGTGAGGTAGGTCTGCAAATAGTAGCCCATGATCTCCAATGTCTTTTGTTCCCAGTTGTGGAAGAGCCCCAAAAGAAGTTTGCAAATGCTCTCTCCAGTAAAATGTGAGTTCCTGAGTATAGGGGAGAGGTGGATAAATAATAAATAGGGATTGAGGTAAGCACATGCTTAATCAAAATGAGCTTGGCCCCTTGAGAGAGTAAATTGGATTTCCAGCCTGAAATTTTCTTTTGTATGGATTGAATAATACCAGCAAAGTGGACTTTTTTACTACGGCCTAAAATCAGAGGGAAACCAAGATATTTGTGAGGGAAGCTTTGTCTAGTGAAGCCTGTGAGATTGGCAATCTGAGTAGCAGTGGAAGCATTGATCTTTGAATGCAGAAAAAATCCACTTTTACTGATATTAATAAGCTGACCTGATCCCCTTTCATAATTCCTCAGAATTTTTAGTAAGTTTATGACAGAGAACATGCTTGCCTTAGTAAAGATCATGGTGTCATCTGCAAATAAGAGATGGGAAATGGTGGGACACCTCAGTGGCCCTTGAAAGCAATCAATTTGTCTATTCAAATGGGCTTTCTTAATAGCCCTACTCAAACTTTCCTCAGCAATGATAAATAGGGACGGGGCAAGTGGGTAACCTTGCCGAACTCCTCTTGTAGATTTAAAGAAACCTGCTACATCCCCATTCAGAAGGACAGAAAACTAGCAGTTAGTGATCAGTTTATTGATCATTTGAATGAAATTCAAGCTGAAACCAAACTTGTGCAGAACAGCAAACAGAAAATCCCACTCTAGCCGATCATAAGCCTTGGCCATATCCAGTTTAAACATGATATTTTTTCCTCTGGTTTTTCTGCCCAATTCCTGTGTCAATTCTTGGGCAAGGGCAATGTTTTCAGTTATGTGCCTCCCTTTTACAAAAGCAGACTGCTCCGGTGATATAATGTTAGGAAGGATAGCAGCCAGCCTTTTATTAACAATAGCAAAAATGATTTTGTAGAAGAAATTGCATAAGCTGATTGGCCTGTAATCAACAATATCCTCAGCATTTGATTTTTTAGGAATGAGGGCTATTAAGGTGGAAGTAACAGATCTAGGGAGAGGCTGTGGACTAGCAAAAGCCTCTTGAACAGCACTGACAACCACTCCATCAATAATGGACCAGGCCTTGTGGAAGAAAGCCCCTGTGAACCCATCCGGACCTGGTGCACTATTAGCTGAAAGTTGAAACACTGTATCTTTAATTTCCTGTTCAGTGGGAATGGCACAAAGCATTAAGTTCTCCTGAGGGGTGATGAGATTCAGAATACAATTTAAAGAGGAGTCCTCAATATAATGGTGCTGGGAAGAGAAGGCATTCTGAAAGTGGGTAATAGCAATATCCTTCATTTCTTCATGGTTTGAGGTTAAGATACCAGAGGAGTTTCAAAGCTGAGTTATACACTACTTATTTCTTTTGGCCTTGGTTGAGATATGAAAAAAACTAGTGTTTCTATCCCCCTCCTTTGACCATCTGATCCCAGACTTCTGTCTCCAGAATACTTCCTCCTGCAAAAGTCTTTTAGGTAGATGAGTTTTGGCTTTCTCCAGATTGTTGTGATTTTCCATGGTGGGGTGTAAATCATAGGAATACTCTGCTTTAAGAACAGAATCCTCTACTTCCATCAAGTTTTGTTGGACATGGCCAAAGGTATGCTTGTTCCAGTTATGAAGCATATTCTTCAAGTATTTGAGTTTCAGATATAAGGTAGTCATGGCAGAAGTAGCCAGAGGACTGGAGTGCCAGCAGGTGGTAACATCCATGAGAAATTTATCATGCAAAGTCCACATTTTTTGGAAACTAAATCTTCTCTTGAATTTGTTCCTTTGAAGCAATTTCACCAGTAAGGGAGCATGATCAGAGGCTTCTCTGGACAAATGTTCAACAGAAATGGGAAACAAATTAAGCCAATCAGAATTGAAAAGAACCCTGTCCAGCCTGGCCCAAATACCCTTGCACCCAACTTGATTATTTTGCCAGGTAAACTTAGACCCCTTGTAGCCTGCATCCATGAGTGCACAATCTGAAATACATTCATGAAATTCAGAGAGAGCACCCAAATTTGGTATATTTCCACCTAGTTTTTCATCAATAGTCAGGATACAATTAAAATCACCAGCGACTAACCAAGGTCCCGAAAGTTGTGAATGCATCAAATGAAGAGAAGACCATAAACTCTGTCTTTCCCAAGCAGAACATTTTGCATAGACAATAGAGATATGAAAACTTGGCCACACAGGACCCGACTTAGTAAGGGTGAGCTGCTGCTCATCTGAGCTAACATATGAGAAATCCAGTGTATCCCTCCAGCAGAACCAAATATGAGCCATATCAACACCATTTGCAATGCAATTTTCCATGCCCAACTTTCTGCAAATGCCTTGCATTTTACTGACATGAAGCTTGGGTTCCAGTATAGCAATACAGTCAATATGATGTGTCTTGATGAGTAATTTAACTCTCCTAACTGATGCATCATTTCCTATACCCCTTATATTCCAGATAATGAAATTCATAAGGATTTAGGTAAAGGAAGATTTCCTGATGATCCGGACCTAATCATGGATCTAGTTTTAACTCCAGTATGTTCATTTAGAAGAACCCTGACATTGTCAATAGTAGCTGCAGAAGCAATATCCTGTCTTTTAGTAACCAAATCGACAATATGCTGCTGTGTCTGAGAAGAAAAAGATGAAGTTGGCTGCAGACCCAATGAGAACTGGTGTGAGTCCGCACCTCGAGAATCAACAATAGCTAGCTCAGGTACCGGAACAATGGTGGCATTAGCATCAAAGCTTTGTCCTGAAGGGAGCTCCATGTCGGAAGGAGCCTTGCAATTATCTGGAGGCATCACTGTATTCTGACATAATGGTTCCACAGGTTGCAAGACAGTTGAGGATCCAGTCGAATCAAAAATGGGTATTAAGCTTGGTAAGGCATTAGTCCTCTCAGCAGTGATATCCATGCAAGCAGGATTTGAAATTTCATGATCAACAGTGGAAGCGGCATTTAAGACAACATCTACCGCAACCTTTGAAGGAGGCACCACCTCATCTTCAATAATAGAAGAATTCCCCACCAGAATCACATCCGTGTTGTCAAGAGAGTCGGGTATCTTATTTGGAAGATGCTCATCAGATGTGGCACTCTTTAGTATGGCAGTATCAGGAATGGCCACTGGTTTCCAGACAGTTTTCCTGTTAGGAAATGGACGAGAGGTACCCTGAGGACCCTCTGGAATAGCTAGAACTTTTGATGCTTTACCTTTACAGTCAACTGAACAGTGGTCAAGCCTGGAGCAGTATGTGATAACACTCAGCTATCTAGGGGACGGATCAGTATGTGAGCAAGAGAGCTCGCTCGATAGTGCTAAGATTATATACATACACATTTCTTTTCTATTTCTATTTTTAAATATGATTAATTAATATGACATTTATAATATTTTTTATTCAATTTGCAGGAGTCATATGACAAGCATATGACTAAAAAGTATGGGGACGAGGAGATGCAGCGGCCGCAACTAGATCATGAGGCATGGGTAGCAACAGTCGGCCCACCGAAGAAAGGACGAGTATACGGTTTTGGGCAGAGCTTGGACACCAGCCTGATTCTAGCATCTTCTCCGGGCTCAGCTTCATCCTACCCCGATAGTAATTCCTTCTTTACTCCCTCCATTGGGACTTCTATGAGCCAGATTACATCCATCGTCGAGCATGCGGTAGACCTAGTCAAGGAACGCATGGAGGCACGCTTTACTCGGGTAGTTGCTACCCTCCTGGCCCAGGCGGGGATTTTGTCTCAGGGAGCACCCTCGAGCACACCACAACCCTCTCATGTGAGTATTTAATTTAATTTTTAATTTCGTAGACTTTAGAGTTATAATAGAGGAGTATCTGTGATACCAATGTTGTGTGCTCTATAGGCAAAGCCCGAAGCAAGTATATGAATATGTGTGCGCAATAGGATCTAGAGGGGGGTGAATAGATCCTATAAAAATTTTAACCTCAATTTTTAAGCCTAAGACAATTTAACACTCAGCTATCAAACAACGAGCTCAGATGATATCTGTGAGAACAATATAAATGAAAGTGACAAGAATGCACTAACTAAGAGAATGCTATCTCACATAATCCACTCAGATCAGACAGATCTAACAGACTGCAATACAACCACTTAGCGTATAGGGAAGATCTGTTCATACGCAAACCTGTGAATGGAGGAAGATGATAAGGGCCAATCACACCAATGCAAATCACGACACACAGAATTTTTAGATGATCCGATCTGCCACGCAGATCTACATCCACCCCACACTCAAACCTGAGTGTGGCTTCCCCTTGCAATAGCAATAACCACAGAATCAGTTTGCAAACAAACGCTGACTTACAGGTTGACCTAGAAGAACACTCTCCTCTCTTCTTCTGATCAAATTAGAAGGAGCTGTGAGTAACACCCAGTTACCCACAACCAGAGGACCAGTCCTCTCTTCCTCTGAAGCACAGAGGGAACCCCGTGAGCAACACGAAGTTACCCACAACTTGGAGATCAAGATCTCCCTTCCTCCTTCCTCTGATACCACAGAAGGGACGACGAAGGAAACACCTCCACTACACTCTGGTTACCCAGAGCAACACACTGATAGTACCTGTGAGCAAACACCTTGAGTGCGCCGGGCACTGCAAGGCAACGAACACAAACCGAACTAAAATGAGAAAGAACAAAATAAAAGGTAAAATGTCGAGCATAATCGACACAGTGGTCATAGATCTGTATGCAAGTCATGGCTCCATAAGTCATCAAAACAGCCATAGCAGAATGCTGTATGACTAGAGTGCAGCTTCAACTAAACCCAACAAGAACACGGTGCCATGTTCAATGATTTCACCGTTGAAGGCCAGGAGAACTAAAGTCCAAGTCAGTTTCTTGAATTTAAACAAGGATCATGAGGGTCATTTGATGCGTAATGATTCTCCAGAATCATTATGGGGAAGCTGGGAACCTCATGGACAATCATTCTCTTCAACCAGTTTGATCATTCTTCAAATGTCATAGCCATGAGCCACTTTACACCACTGAACAGTCATTTGACACTGCTATACAGCCATTTGTCTGCTTTGTCCACCCATTTTCACCCTTAATCCGTAACTAAAAAGTCTTCTTTTATTCTGTGAATTCTTCTATCAGAAGTCGATTTGTAAGCCCTTTCGAGTCGGCTTGAGGTTCTTGGTTTTCAGCTGTTTCATACCTGCTGCCTATTATTCACCTTTGCACTACTATTTGTCACCACTGTTGTCTATTATTCACCTAATCCATCTATTTGTTACCCTTAAGGTGGTATCTATCACCCGTAATGCACATTTGTCAGCCTTAAGGGATATTTTTCACCCTTATTCTTCAGCGGATACACAATCTATCTTAAGGTGATATATCAGCTTGTTTCTTCAGCGATTGGAGGATTCTTCTGCAGAGTTACTTCTAGGGCTACTGTGACACTACCAAGCTTATGGTTATCTGAATTCTTCAGATATTACAGTTCTTCAAATAGACATTCTTCAACCATACAGACATCACAGTTCAAGCATTCATAGCATTGACATTACAACTCTTTAAGCCTTCATACGAAAATCTTGTTCAAGGCATTAGAAAATATATGGACATTAGCCAGCACACATCAAATTCATGATATAAAAAATCATGATCATAATATAATTCATAGTGTTAGACATCATCAAAATCACATGGCACAACAATAACATTGCTACTTAGTTCAAAGAGTTCAGCTTCGAGAGTAAAAAAAATCATTTTCATGTTATCTACTTTCGAATTTAGAAAATCAAAAAGATATTTAACTAAATTTATTAATATTTATATTTATTTAAATCTGTTTATTATTAATTTTTTGTGATGTATGATCCTCTTGCAGCCGGTGATGGTGGAGATGCTACGAATGACGAATGAGGATGATGCAGCGGATATCTCTTGATTTTTTTAATGATATTGTAAAAAATGATACATTTCAATTAATGTAACTGTAACTTTTTTTATTCAAAGATTTATGTGTTGTGGACGTTCTTTATTGTAATTTACAATAGGATTTTATCCTATTGTGTGCTGTATATGTTGTTCATTTATGTTGAGTTGTGTCGATTGTGGTGTATAATTGTAGCTTTGAACATGTTTTTAAAATTTCAAAATATATAAAAAAATGTGGAGAAAGTTTTCGACGGAATTTCGACCAACTAATAATTCGTCGGAATAAATTTCACGCACTTATTTCCTGACATATTTATTTTCCAGCGTAAATCGGTCGAAAGGTTCAGACATATTTTCGACCAACTAAATGTTCGTCGGATCTAATTTGACCCACATGAGTTCCGACGTATTAATTATCCGTCTCAAATACATCGATCATTAACGACGTATTTTTGGCCCAAGGTAGGTTCGTCGAAACTAATTTGATCCACAATAGTTCCGACGTATTAATTATCCATCCCAAATACGTCCAAATTTAACGATGTATTTTCGACACAATAACAGTTCGTCGGAACTAATATGACCCACAGGTTTCAAACGTATTACTTATCCGATTGAAATACGTCAAAAATTAACGACGTATTTCTGACCAAAATAACTTTCATCGGAACTAATTTAACCCAAAGGTTTGCGACGGCATAATGTTTATGTCGCAAATACATTGGTAATTTCCGGCTCGTCGGAAATATTATGGCCCATTATTTTCCGACAGAACAAGCGTTAGCCAAAAATATGTCGAAAACTTTAGACGTATTTTCAACTAAATTATGTTCCATCGTAATGATTAATTAATTTTTGTATTATTAATTACCAACATAAATAGTCACCATAACTTCGACGATATAGGTTCGTCGGTAATTTCAGACGAATTGGCGACGCTATTGTAATACGCCGAAAATTTGCGACGTAAACTTTCCGACGTCCATATTCCGTCGTAAATATGTCAGAAATAAGTCAAAAATTTCCTTTGCGACGTATTTCTGACGTATTTACGACGGCAAATGGATGTCAAAATTTCCCATTTTTCTTGTAGTGTCAGGCGGGGGCGGGGCCTCATACGCCGACGGCGGCAGAGCTTGACTCCGGGCCGGAATAGAAATCCTACTTTTCTTCTTTGGGCGACGTTGGATATCCAGCGCCGCCAATTCATCCACACTCAAAGAAGTGTGTCCACCGCCATGCATGGTAGATTCCACTTTGGCGGTACTGGTGACTCCCTCGGAGATGTCCCTCCGAGCACTCGACCCGCCACTGAGTGCGGGGGCTGCAACCGAGCTCGCTAATGGGATAGCTGCGGGAACTGGATATTGAAGTCGCCTCAGAGCGAAGGCGACTGTGGCCCGAGGGACAGCAACCGTCACCTGGCCGGCCCCCGGCTCGACGTGGTCCACGGGAGGAGGGGCACACTACGGCAACCGCACTACCTCGTAGTGCCACCCTGGTACTTCCGGTGCCCCTGCAAGAGAGCATAGAGGAAGATTAGTCCGGCCAGCCGACGACAAACACGATAAAGATCAAGGTGGGTACCTTGAGGCAATTGGGGGCTCATCCCCAGCTTCCGGAGTACCATTGGAGTTAACAAGAAGTCAGCATCGAAAAGGCATGAGGAGAGCCTTTATCTTCCTGTGTGACGACCCAGACTCCAGATACCGGGTAAACCCGATACCACTTGGAACCTGCGAGGCCTCCCAAGAGCAGAAAGCTCCGAAGGGAAAGAAAGGTATGTGAGAGTACATTGAACTTCCAGATAAAGTAATAAGCAATTAAATTTCAATGATCAGGATTGCTAAAATAGCAGAAATAAAATTACATTTTCTATAACAATTAAAACTAACAGAGTCCAGTCCAAAGAAAGACAAGTACAGTCCAACAGAAAAGAGAACGTACTCTCAAGTCGGGGGAAGCCCGACATTGGCAACGCTGGCACTAAGAACCACGCACTACACCTACAAACACAAGGAAGAATAGCTACACCTAAAAAGTCAGGGGTGAGCCTCCTATCACTGGCTCAGTAGGGATCCCCCAGAACCCTACCACAAAACAACGCAGTAACAACAGTGCTAAACTAAAGCAAAGTAGTAACAACATGAGTAACAACAGCAACAACAACGGAAGTAATAGCCGCCATGAAGGAACCACGACTGAGCCGCAACTACTCCTAACAGCAACAGAAAGGCGAACCCCGATCTCACAAAGTCGGGCGTTACCGATCCATTGTCAAATCATGAAACTCATATTGCGAAAGCCTACAGAAATAGGCAAAGGCCTTACAAATGACCTACACGATCAAAAGCACAAGACATACACGATCCCACCATCGTGTACGCTACAGTGATGTAACCTTGAGTGAAGCCAAACACAGGCTACCCGGAAAAGCCACAAAAACACAAGTCAAGTGTCAAGTGACAGAAGCACCTCCTCACTAGAAGAACAGCCAGATACGTCCATTGACGTCTTACACTGCACCACAAGTATCTCTCACACTCGTCTAGAATGGTGGTGACCGAGACACTCAACAGGAAGCAAGTACCAAGTAACGAGTGGCTAGTCAGGGTCACGTCCGTCGGCGCTCGTCCAACTACCCCTGACCACGTGTGCACACACAAGCCCAATGTCTTGTGCCAAACCTCTAGCTAGTTTTTCCCCCAGTAGGAAGCTACCGCAAAGCAAGGGGGCCCACGGAAACTAGCCTAAAAATTTTAAACCGGGAACTACCCCGCCACCACTCCTAGGTGGGCCAACACACGGAAAGTGTCATCAGGCTACGACTAGTGGAGGCTCACTCAACATAGAGACTTTAAATAGCGAACACCGGAGTATAGACAGGGTAAGCACACACCTATCGCACGTACTACGGAGCATAATGCAGTATACCACTGCCACTAGACTCAGGACAGTCAACTAGACCTGCTCACACAACGATCCTTGAGTCACAAGACTCGGGTCAAGATCGTCGCACATCACAGCAACACGCTGTTAATCAGCCTAGTCCCTAAGTCAAAAATCACAGGAAACACATTATAGAAGACGGCACAGAACATCTAGATCCATAACAGCAATAATGATAATAACGAGTCCTCGACCTTCGAGCCGTACAACGGACTCACAATTTTACATAACACGAAACACGGAACATGAGGGATCACCAAAGCTCTCAAATCATATGACATGCAAATGGAGATAAGACAACACCTCTAACATCTAAAACTATGTCTTGATCATCATAGGATAGACGAGACACTCATGAGGTCACGTGTCAACCACTGGGTCACAACTGGGTTGACCAGATACAATAATGACCCTATAAATAATACAAAACACTATTCGGTACAGTGGCACTCCCAAAACCCTATAACATGGTCACGACCATCATAGGACGTCCAAAACATCCATAGAACAATGGGATAACCAAAGGGTCGAAGCCACATTAACCGGAAATCAAACCAACACAAAAGAAACTCCCAAACAAATGGCGGTCTTACCCCTGGCCGCTAATGCTCATTGGCGGTCTTACCAGGGCCGCTATTTGTAGGGTAAAATAGACATAAAACGGTCTGCTCAAGGCCGTTTCTAGGCTTCGGCGGTCATGGGCAAACCACCATACCCAAACCGCCTCGAAACACGTTAAGCCATCCTTTTGGCGGTCCATTGCCTGATCGTTACTTCATAAGGCGGTCAGTCGCAAGGCCGTCATTAGAAACCGATTGTAAAATAGTAAAACCATTTAACGGTCTCCCTAGGACCGTTTCCAGGGAATAGCGGTCACCTTAAGGCCGCCAAACCACCTTGCGGTCGGGAGCTGGACCGCTAGCCCGAACCGACTTAAAAATCGTTTGAAACAGAATAACGGTCTCTCTTGGACCGTCAAACGAATATAGCGGTCAGCCCCTAGGTCGCCACTACAACCTAGCGGTCAGTCGCAAGACCGCCCAATAAAACTGACTAGACCTCAGAATAATGGTCTCCAGAGGGCCGCCTCTACCTTTGGCGGTCACTGGTAGGACCGCTAAACCGTTACGGCGGGAAAACCGTAAGACTACCCAAAATCCGGTCTTTCCATGCCCCAATCGCATCTAAACGACAGGGAAACAACCCTAACGACAATATCCACCTTCCATAAGTCGGAAGGGATCAAACCATACACAAAATCGCAAGAAAGGGGCGATTCCCACGAATCCACCCAAACCGAGTCACATGGACAGTCGGGCTCATACCGGCCCTGATTCTCAACCAAACGCAGTAAAACTGGCGGGAAATGATTCCCAACATGCTAGGGGTTCAATTGAATCCATTTAAACTAAAAACCGTCGCTTGGAACGACGAACACAGCTCATACCCCCCAAATATACATTTCATCCAAATATGATAAAACCCGCTCAAACGCGCACCGTTCGGCTCCAAATTGTGAGAGGATGTGGGAAAAGAGTATGGCATTTGTCCCCCTACCTCCACCGAAGATCTCATGCGCCGAAATAGCCAAACCTCGTCGAAAATGATCACACAAACAACCCACGTCGGCTTTGAACCCATGAATGGGATCACGCCAACGCCACGATCCGATACTCGCGCCATCACGCTCCAGGTCAGCTGCACGCCGTCACCGCCTCACCCAGCTCCATGCCGGTCGCGCGCCCGGGGGAGAGGAGAAGAGAGGAGAGAGAATAGAGGGAGAAAAATTAGAGATCGTGAGGGAGGAGAGAGGAGAGAGAAAGGGTTAATAGGAAAAGAAAAATAGGAAAATTAGCAATTTTTGAAAAATCTAATTTTCTGCACAAAATTCTGTAAATTCAGAACAATACGAAAAAATAGTCTCCGCGATCCTCGGAACGAGCACAATGCACCTGTAACGTCCCGGAGTCGCAAAACTCAATAGTTCACTCTCGGCAGGGTTCCGCAAGTTATACAAGGGGAAAATTCGAGTGGATCGTAAATCACATTTCAGGACCCACGAAAGTGCTCCTGATGGAGGCATCATCTATAGCTCTAGTTTCCACTACTCGCCACATCACTCCGGCAGCAATCGGCTTGATTTTTCGGCTTAATTCTCAAAGAAGTATCATGTATTTTCCACTTTGTTTGAGTCTTATCACTGTAATTTTCTTTATTTGAGTTAGTTGAGTAAGTTATTGGGTCAATTAGATAGCATGTTAGGCTTAATGGGCCCAATTGTAAGGGCTAGCCCATGGGCGCCCCCTTTTGGATAGGTTTGGTCATTATGTGTTAAATCAAGGGTATTATGGTCATGTAGAATGTTGGGCTCTTATAAATAGGATCCCAACCCCATAACCAATGAATGAAGAATTAGCATTTGAATTTCCAGAAATTGAGTGTTTCTTTGGAGTGAGAAGCTCCCCCTCTCCCCTCCTCTCTCTCTTCACCCCCTCTCTCTCTAGGGCGCAAGTCCTTCTCTCTCCTCCCCCCCAATTTTGAAATTCCCTCTGTCTACCTCATTAAAGCTCCTCTCCCCTCCCCATACTCCATTAAATTTTCCCATTACTTCCCATCTACCAAAGCAACCTTTGGTATCCCTAGGCACCCCCCTCACTCTCTCCAATCCATCTTTCCCCTTCCCAAGCCACCCTTTCACCTCCCCAAGGCCCCAATTTGAATTTCCCTCCCCTTGAGGGCGGCACCCCATTTAATCTTCGCCCCCTCACCTCCCTAGGTCGCAGCCCCACCTCCCCTCCACCTTGCTTGGCCGACCCCCATCCCCCTTCCCACTCACGCTAGGCCACACCCCTCTCCATCTCCCTCCATTCCCTGTTTGGCCGGACCAGACCCCCACCCTCTGCTAGCTCCACCCCCCTCCCTCTCCCAGCCACCCCCATCAACCCCTAACACCCTCCCCAATCCCCCATAGCCATTAGCCCCCACCCCTTGCTGAATTGGCCCCCCTTCCCTACTCCATTTACCTTCACCAAGTTGCAGATCCAGTAACAGTTTGCAATAGCAAAGTACCCTAGAGTTTCAGTGGCTGCCTCTTCATCATCACGAGTCTCCTGGTGGCATATCCTATATCGGTGGAAAGATCATCAAGTCAGCTTCGTAGGCGAGGTGATCCCGCCTCAATCCGAGTTCGGAGCTGCCCAGGAGGTACATTCTCGTCAGGCTGCGCGTTCGGCATCCAGGTGGAGATCAGAACCACAGTGCAGAAGCTCCTGCGGCCACATCCCTATTCCCCTTGGTGCCCCATTTGATCGGGACGAGATACTATCAGTCCTCTGTCCAACGCCACAAGCGGAGCATCGTTCGGAGCTCGGAGCTCCCCGTTCCATTTAATCTTCCCCAGGTGCGCAGATCAATCTAGTTAGGGCCTGAACGACACTCCTTCACTCTACGGACCCTAGCTCCCTGCTCCAACCTCCTTTGATGTTCTTTCTGGTTTCTACTCAAATAGGACCCTCCCACAGTTGTATTGATATATGCTGCGTCGCCTTTGGAGCTCAGAGTCACTCGGAGCGAGGATATCTTCCAGCGCATTTGATTCTGGAACTGACAGAAGCTGAACCAAGGAGTCCATTTCAAGAGCCTTCTTCAGCTTCCGACGACCACGCTAAATTCTCCAAAAATTCTGAAGACTTCCTGGGCTAACCCAGGAAGTTTTGGTGCTAGTCTCGCCCACTTCTAACTTCGGACGGGTCCGTGGCGGCTACAACAGCAAACCCCTATCCTGCCAAGTCTGAGCGGACAGAACTGTGGGTTCTCTTCTACTTCGGCATTCCCCACCCCGCCTGGCCGGCTTAAAGCCCCTCCCTGCGGGAGGTAGTGTTTGTTGTAATCCCACATCTCCCCACCCCTTGTCCAACCCTCCTGCGTGAGGAGTAGTTCATGTAATCAATTAAACAGGGAGAAGCTTCACCGACGTAGTGTGCGGGGAAATCACACTTCCCCGCTCGCCCACGTCTCCGACCGAGGTCGATTTCTTCAAACCGGCCTGGTAATCTCTCATCCCTTGCTCATATATTAGCGCTTGTTCAATTAATATCTGCCAACGCTCCGCTGGAGTGTAAGAGAGCACCCTGTCCTAAAAGCACTCTCACTTTCGAGTGACCACTGTGGAGGGAGAGAGTGACCCGAGTCCCTTGTGGCACTCGATCAGTCCATCACTTCGGGCTTCCATATCTTTGGGGGGGAACACATTCATAACCTTGCTGGACCTCTACCAGCAAGGGCCTAGTCCCACCACCCTCGACTCAGCATCATCGAGTCACCCTTGGGTTGAGCGTGCGCACCGGTGAGCGACCGTCTTCGATAGTCTCTAAGTTGCAAATTGTGCTTGCTATGGATAAGTCCAAGGGGTTCTTTGTCTAGTTGTTGCATTTCATAGGGTGTATCACATCAATTTGGTATCAGAGTAAGTTCATAACTTGTCTCTCTACAAGTTGGTCCTAGGGTGCATTCGCATTTAGAGTCATCATCGGGCCACCCAGTGCATCATCATGTATACCCCTCTTTGGTTAACTCCCAACAACTCGGCCTTCCACAAGAGTCCGATTGACCCCCTCCTCATGGACATCATTGTAGATGGGGACCTTCATTTTGACGGATCTAGTCCTAATGCCTACCTAAAATGGGAGGCTACCATGGATAAAGATTTTGAGAGGACTTGGGTATATGGACCCGTGAGAGTCCGCAAGGCCAAGGGACGACTTCGGGGTCAAGCCAAGAGTAAGTGGGAGCACATAGAGGGATTAAGAAGGGTTAGGAGGCAAGAACCCATTTTTTCATGGGAGGAGATGAAGGTAGAACTTAGGAAGATCTAAAATCCCCAACGTCCCCCTCCCTACTTGGAGAGCCATAGTCCGAGGAGCACTACCACTCCTCCCTTCTCTCCCGACTAGTTCAAAGCCGCCATAAAGGCCCTCTACATCTCCCAACCCCCACAACACCCACCACCTCCAACCCCAATCAACACCTCTACACTTTGCTACCCAACCACCACCATTCAAACCAAATTGGCCCCCACCCTCACTCCTCCACAACCGACCGATCCCAAGGGCAAAAGACCCCTAATTGACCCGGTTCCCCCCATGAGGGCCACCACTCCCCAACCCAAAGCCACTCAACCAACCCTTACCATTCAAACCCAAGTGGACAATATGTCCACCCCTCCACCTAGGCTCATGACGGCCACCACCCAACCCAAAATCCCCCATCAGACCCACACCCCACAAGCCTCCATGGTCCCCACCATTACCTCTCCATCGTCCCCTAAGGGGAACACATCTCCCAAAACCAATCAACCTAAATCCCCTCACCCAACCCACCTTCCACTTCCAACCCCAATCCTGCCCCAACCTAGGCCTCCACTACTTCCCCTCCCCATACTAGCCCAAGTCCCCCTTTACCCACCACCCCGGATGCACCATACGCCGATCATCATCACCCCGCCTACAAAGGACCTTCTCACCTCCTTGGTAGAGGAACCCATGATTCTCACCCCTGACCCCATAGTGGTGAACACCCCAGAACCACTCCTCATCTTGGAGGAAACTCATGCCCAAATCGAGGGAGAAACTTTGCCTTCTACGCCACCCCCTCCAATTAGGAGTGAACTTGTCATAAGTGGGCCCCTTGTTAGTTGGTTAAAGGAGAACCTAATTAGAGAGATCATGGCCCATGTTTGCCCTCCCATGGAGCTAGACCTCCCCATAGTATCCTTCCCCTCCTATCACACCGCAATCCAATTATCCTACCAAGTGGAGACCTTAGGGGACCTCCTTAAGAGCCTAGCTTGGCAAATGGAGTTCACTGGCATGATGACCACATTGGCTAACCGACCTAGGAGTCTTGACCTCCTACACCTATGTGTCGGGTCTATCACCTCAATGTGCACCATTGGTCGTTACACTAGTGACCTTCTATTATTCCTCCCCACACCCAATGAGCCCGACCTTCTCCTCAATTTGGAGCTTCTTGTCTCGGGTAGAAAGCCAAGCCCTCCCCTCATGGCCGACCCACCCACCAAGAACTTTGGCCCAATTATTTCATTAGAGGAGGATGACCCACCACCATTTGAGGACCTTGAGGACATAGAATACCTCTTCCTTGGCAACCCATTCTGTGACCCCTTTGATCCCTCCCAATGGAAGCCAAGGAACCCATGGGACCTAAACGCCTTACCCACCACCCACCTTCCCTACCCCAACCCACCATGTTTGACCCAATCTACCCCTTCCTAGACTCGGGTTACACCATGGGAGCTGTGACTCTAGGCAAAACACACATAGGGATTAAGGAGGAGCATCTCTCCAAGATGTCCACCTTCCTAGATCCCTACAACCCTTTTGAGTGAAAGTTCAAAGGCCACCCCACCACCCCACACAAGGAAGTCATCTATGGGAAAGGAATTCCTATGTCTTGGCACATCACACCACTTGGCATGAATAGTAACTCCGGTCCTTTCATTCATGACACCCACATGTCAAGTCGGATGCATGATTGGTCTATATTTGGGTGTAACGGTCCTCCGGCATTCATCACACACACACATGATAGGTCCGCATTCGGATGCCCCAGCCCCCCAATTTTTAAAACCCTTGATAGGGAGTCTAGACATGCTCGGTCTACTTTTGGTTGCCCAGGTCCACCATCACCCCTAGAAGGTCAGCATTCACAAAATTGCATGAAAACCTTCGCAAGCACATCAACAAAAATAATGAGATTTACAAAAGACAGGCCGACTCTCACCGACGCCACCAAAAATTCCACGTGGGTGATTTTGTGATGGTGAGGACTGAGAGGCTCTCCCTGGGAGCTATCTTAAAACTGAGGCCTCGTGGGGCTGACCCCTTCCAGGTTCTGAGACGCATTGGCACGAGTGCTTATGAGTTAGACCTCCTCAAGGATTACGGAGTAAGTCCCACATTTAATGTGGCTGACCTAGTGCCATACATGGGCCCCACAGTGGTACCAAGTGAGGATGTTGAGCCCGTTCCCTCCTTTGAGAGAGCACCCACCCTTGAGAGAAAGCCACCAACCAGGAGAGACCAGCGTGAGCACGTTGTGCAGATATTTGATGAACAGATCACTACCACCGGGAGAAAGGCGTATGAGTGCTACCTCATTAGGTGGAAGGGCCGGCCCCATCGGTGGACACATGGACGAGCTAGGAAGGACCCATATTGGTGCGGACACCCGAGCAGCTGATCGGCATGATACGCCGAGCCACCGGTACCGCACGCAGAGCACGACACGAGCCACCTCAGCGTCTATCTGGCTCGAAGACAGCCTGGAGACTCCGCCTTGAGCCTCCCCATTTATTATATTTAGTTAGACCTTATGTGTGTTTAATTTGTGTTTATTTCGTTGCATTCGGTTTGCCATTTTGATTGTAATAGGGGCTTAGGTGCAATTCGGATCCCGTGGGCCCCACGGGCCCCCCAGGCCCCACCCCATTGGGCCACCTCAGCCTAGGGTCCCACATGGGGTCAGTCAACATGCCACATGGGGCATCTAGAAGTTTGAATGGTCAATTGTCCACATGGGGGACAAGGGACCAAAATAGTCAACATTTCCAACCAACACCCACCTACCATGTCAAGCTTGTTCCCCCCCTAGTCAATAGGCTGTCCCCCCCTTATTTTTTTAATTATATTTTTGTGGAATGGTCACAAGCCATCCCAACCCTCCATCTCACACCCCTAGATCCAACGGTGGAGGATGGATTAGATGGGTGACCTATATATGCTTGTATTTTCCCATTTTGATGAATTAATGCCATTTTGAATCAAAGAAATTGTTGGAGCTCCAGCTTGGTGCGACCCTCTCTCCCCCCTTGCAGCTGTGAAGGTTGCCTCTGGAGGTGTGACTCCTCCCCTATCAGTTCCGGTCATCCTCGCCGCCGCCACGAGCCGCCACCGCACCGCCATCGTCTTCATCGGAGTTCTGCCCGCGCAGTACCACAGCAGCTTCCACGAAATTCAGCCATCAACCATGAGCTCTGATCGACCTGGGGATTTTACTGGAGGTTCCATAGGTGTCAAGGATATACCCAAAAAAATTGGTTTGTCATTCAGATCCCGTTCCATATTTTTAGATTTTCATCCACTCTTCCCTTTCAGTTCTGCCAGCAGTCTGTCCAGATTCATCTCTGCCCTGAGTTTTAGGTCTTAGGTCCACTTTTTGATTTTCTTTGGTTCGCCCAATTTTACTGGATCTTCCTTCCACCAACCCCTTCATGTACAATTTTTCTAAATTTCTAGTTCGTTCATTTCATATTTTCCACAAATCGTTCTCAGATCCACCTGACGTTCTGTCAACCCGTTCCCAGATCCGATCACCAGACACTCCAAAAATCCTATCAAATCACCACCACCTCCAAATCCCATTCTAAAAAATTTCCCAGCTTTTTCGTTTGATTATCTACAACTTTGAAGAAGAGCTTAAAGTCTTAATCCCACTGTAAGTAGGCAGTCAATGGCCGTTTATAGGGAACTGATGTGCTGAACTGAGAGTTCTGGAACTGCGTAGCAGAGAATTGAAAATTAGTTAAGTTCCAGGTCCACGTAGGTTCAGAGGAATCCACTGGCCCTAGGTTGGAGGATTTTGAGTCCTCTTTCCAACGGCGCTGGTTTCGTCGCATTCTGGCGACGGGGCTGATCGCAGCAGTTGATTTCGCCGGAGCGCGTGCCTGCAAAAATCTGTGGGCAGCATTCCACAAGCTTGGAGATCGGAGTTGTTCGGCCACCGATCGGCGTTCCCGGCCGACCGCCTTCCGTGGAGGCGTGCCACCAGGGGTCCCCATCACAGTGGGACCCACTCCTGCAGATCCGGAGGCCAGCGCCACCCGTGGTCCCCACGGGCCCGTAGAACCCGCCGTTCGGAAAGCACGAAAACGCGGAGTTCGGCACTGCCGGGCGACATCAAGATGCTGCCCGTCAACCCAATTCGCGTGATTCCCGGGCCCCGCATGTGACCTTTTACCTCCCTGCGTGGAGTGGGTCAAATTATTGTACTGCTGTAAAATTGTGTTAACCGGGGGTCCGTGATTGGCCGGGGTTGTCTTCGCCACGCCGGGTGCGTGGAGGTAATGGTCCGAACCTCTTGGCGTTCATTTGCTTAGCTAGTATACGGTCTTTTGCCGCTGCCGAGAGTGTAGGTACTAGCCCGTGTGTCCATGTCACCGCTGTGAGAGTGTGAGTGACCCGTCCCGTGACTCGATCCGAGTCCGGAAGTGAGTCTGACTACCTTGAACTCTGCCGGTTCCTTAACCGCGCACGATCCACGCTTTCCCTCACATGGGACGCCGAGTGAGTTTGCACTTCTGTTAGCGACGTGTAGCCTATGGGAGCTCTCCGTGTCGGGCCTAATGTCTCTCCCATCATGTGTTGCTGGTCGTGTCCACGTCTAGAGTCCGAGGTCCATACCACGTAGAGTCGGTCCCCGTGTCCGTCCCGCATCACATATTCGACAAGGTCAAATTCTCTGCACCCCGGGGGAATGATGGGGACATCATCTACAGCTCTAGTTCCCACTACTCGCCACATCACTCCGACAGCAATCGGCTTGATTTTTCGGCTTAATTCTCAAAGAAGTATCATGTATTTTCCACTTTGTTTGAGTCTTATCTCTGTAATTTTCTTTATTTGAGTTAGTTGAGTAAGTTATTGGGTCAATAGGTAGCATGTTAGGCTTATGGGCCCAATTGTAAGGGCTAGACCATGGGCGCCCCCTTTTGGATAGGTTTGGTTATTATGTGTTAAAGCAAGGGCATTATGGTCATGTAGAATGTTGGGCTCCTATAAATAGGACCCCAACCCCATTGTGAAAACTAATGAATGAAGAATTAGTATTTGAATTTCCAGAAATTGAGTGTTTCTTTGGGGTGAGAAGCTCCCCCCCTCCCCTCCTCTCTCTCTTCACCCCCTCTCTCTAGGGCGCAAGTCCTTCTCTCTCCTCCCCCCCCAATTTCAAAATTCCCTCTCTCTCCACCTCATTCAATCCTCATTAAAGCTCCTCTCCCCTCCCCATACTCCATTCAATTGTCCCATTACTTCCCATCTACCAAAGCAACCTTTGGTATCCTAGGCACCCCCACACTGTCTCCAAGCCATCTTTCCCCTTACCAAGCCACCCTTTCACCTCCCCAAGGCCGCAATTTGAATTTCCCTCCCCTTGATGGCTGCACCCCATTCATTCCTGCCCCCCTCACCTCCCTAGGTCGCAGCCCCACCTCTCCTCCACCTTGCTTGGCCGACCCCCATCTCCCTTCCCACTCACCCTAGGCCACACCCCTCTCCATCTCCCTCCATTCCCTGTTTGGCCGGACCAGACCCCCACCCTCTGCTAGCTCCACCCCCTCCCTCTCCCAGTCACCCCCATCAACCCCTAACACCCTCCCCAATCCCCCACAGACATTAGCCCCCACCCCTTGCTGAATTGGCCCCCCTTCCCTACTCCATTTACCTTCACTAAGTTGCAGATCCAGTAGCAGTTTGTAGCAGCAGAGTACCCCAGAGTTGCAGTGGATGTCTCTTCATCATCGCGAGTCTCCTGGTAGCATATCTTATACCGGTGGAAAGATCGTCAAGTCAGCTTCGTAGGTGAGGTGATCCCACCTCAATCCGAGTTCGGAGCTGCCCAGGATGTTCGTTCTCGTCAGGCTGCGCGTCCGGCATCCGGGTGGAGATCAGAACCACATCGCAAAAGCTCCTGCGGCCACATCCCTATTCCCCTTGGTGCACCATTTGATTGGGACGAGATACTACTAGTCCTCTGTCCAACGCCACAAGCGGAGCATCGTTCGGAGCTCGGAACTCCCTGTTCCATTTAATCTTTCCCACGTGCGCAGATCTGTCTAGTCAGGGCCTGAACGACACTCCTTCACTCTACGGGCCCTAGCTTCCTGCTCCGACCTCCTCTGACATTCTTTCTGGTTTCTGCTCAAAGAGGACCCTCCCAAAATTGTATCGATATATGCTGCGTCACCTTCGGAGCTCGGAGTCACTCGGAGCCAGGATATCTTCCAACGCCTTCAATTCTGGAACTGACAGAAGCTGAACCAAGGAGTCCAGTTCAAGAGCCTTCTTCAGCCTCCGGCGACCACGCTAAATTCTCCAAAAATTCTGAACCCTTCCTGGGCCAACCCATGAAGTTTTGGTGCTGGTATCGCCCACTTCTGACTTCGGACGGGTCCGTGGCGACTTCAACAGCAAACCCCTATCCTGCCAAGTCTGAGCGGACAGAACTGCGGGTTCTCTTCTACTTCGGCATTCCCCACCCCGCCTGGCCGACTTAAAGCCCCTCCCTACGGGAGGTAGTGTTTGTTGTAATCCCACATCTCCCCACCCCTTGTCCAACCCTCCTGCGTGAGGAGTAGTTCATGTAATCATTTAAACAGGGAGAAGCTTCACCGACGCAGTGTGCGGGGAAATCACACTTCCTCGCTCGCCCACGTCTCCGATCGGGGTCGGTTTCTTCAAACTGGCCTAGTAATCTCTCATCCCTTTCTCATATATTAGCTCTTGTTCAATTAATATCTGCCAATGCTCCACTGGAGTGTAAGAGAGCACCCGGTCCTAAAAGTACCCTCGCTTTCGAGTGACCACTGTGGAGGGAGAGAGTGACCCGAGTCCCTTGTGGCACTCGGTCAGCCCATCACTTTGGGCTTCCATATCTTTGGGGGGGAACACATTCATAACCTTGCTGGCCCTCTACCAGCAAGGGCCTAGTCCCACCACCCTCGACTCGGCATCATCGAGTCACCCTTTGGTTGAGCATGCGCACCGGTGAGCGACCGTCTTCGATAGTCTCTAAGTTGCAAATTATGCTTGCTATGGATAAGTCCAAGGGGTTCTTTGTCTAGTTGCTGCATTCCATAGGGTGTATCACATCAGCTCCGATTCCGATCCGAATAATCCAGGATATTACATCATGGTATCCTCCGCTATAGCTGAAGGCCGCCTATCTGACCAAACAGGATGAATACCCAAGAACCTCCAGCCATCGGAGTGGTCGCAAGCACTCGACTGGGCAACATATACATAATGCTATGCCCAACCCTTGAGGTTGGACGTGGCATCGGAGACTTGGACGATGTTGCGACTGGGCAGGGCCTTGAAATACACAGAAGCAGTATTGGCGGGGCAACGCTGAAGGCTATAAAACTATCGGAAGAGATGAACGTTCGGCTACACCTAAGCCTTCTGACACACGAAGACAAAATCACAAAGAATGTGGTAGGAATTGGGAGATAACTCTCCTGGATGTCGGCCATAATGGTGGAGGACGGACTGGATAAATGGATGCACAGGAAATAGGAAGCTTGCCTGGAAGGACGCTACGGGAACCATAATACCACCCGGAGGTAGGCTCAGTTGATCATCGTTGACGGTTGGACAGATGATATCAAACTCAAGAGGAATCTGGAAAGCTTCCCACAACCCATGCACTACCCTATAGGCCACCGACCGTGGAGAACAGGGGCGACTGGGTCCGGCGCCTGAAGTGCTCGACGCCCCGCCCCGACCCGGATCCACTTCCTCGATAGAAGACATGGGGCTGTCTCGAAGAGTTCTCCTATGGGGTGGCATGATTCCAGAAGATGGGAGACTCAGAGAAAAGAAGAAGACCCTCACCAGGCAAAGGAGGAAGAAGACTATGGCAAGCGCGACTACCAACAGGAAGCGGGTGGGGTTCCAAGGAGAACCTTGTAGCGGGCCTTATAGCCTACCTAGGCAAAGCGGCATTTCGAAACCCCAGAGCAAGTGAAAAGGCGCCTGTCATTGTTGGGGTACGGCCATGAAGCACAGACGCCCGTTCGAAGCCTACGCTTCCAGATAAACAGGCCCCGCGTCATGATTACCAGAGTGGCGCCTGCCACCGCCAGAGGCACCTTGGGCGCCAAGCATATGATTGGGACCACCGGTCCCAATGGTACGAGAGGTCACCCTCAAAGTAACCCTCTCATGCTCGACTCTCAGTTCCATCCACAATGCTCGGCAACTGAGAGTAGGGGGGCTAGGGAGGAGGGTGGATACAACTCGGCCCATAACCGGCCCATCACCAACAAGCCCAATCCGACTTACGAGTTGCAAACGCGCCCAAGGGCACCTGACAGCCACAGCACATGAGGGCGTGGCCCAAGATGACTTGGCATCGGATTTGACTGCGTTGGAAAGGCTACGACCCAAGTGCAATGACCACCGGAAGACCCTCCGACGACCGACCATTACCCCCCACGGCGTCGGCCCCGACCCCATAACAGGCGAGCACGCCCAAAAAGTACCGTAAGACTTGCCCATGGACCAGCCGACGCCAGAGTAATCGCCCCTCAATGGGAAACTCTCGCCACGATCCTGGGAGACGTTACTCCACTACTTACGCCCTTCCATGTTAAGGGATAGGCCACCCACACCAGGACAACCCCCTATAAAAGAGACCTCGACAGAGAAGATAGACACAGTGGAAATTATGTCACAAGCTTCATACTGAGAATAGAGCAACTGGTCCTACTACAGTGATAGAGAGGTCACGACTTACTACGTCCAGAGAGAGCATCCCTCCTTCACGACCTTACCACCCAGCGAGCACTCTCCGGGTGCCCACTGGGAGCGGCGAGCACTCATGCCAAGACTCTACATGTGTCTCAGATCTTCTACGGCGACCTTTATCTCTCTCGCTCCTTAGCTCTTTGGTATTCCTTTCTTATAACCGTTGCTAACTTAAGCATCGGAGGGCTGTCCCCTGGGGTAACACCCGGGACTCCTTATGACGCCCTTTGCTTCTGGTGCTTGCAAGCTTCCACGGGTGTTAGATGACTTCCCCGTCAAATAAATAGAGAGGGTGGTACGTGACATAGAAACCAGATTTCTGCTTCTACAGTAATCTTCCAAGTGTAGAGAGAGAGAGAGAGAGAGAGAGGGAGAGGAGAGAGTCTTCTGACCACATGACATCTCTGAGCTCCGACAAGGGGCAACAAGCAGCCCCAACAATCCATGTCAAGTAGTGAAGTTACGATGGGAGCAAAGGCCTCTACTTTGAGACTGGGCACCTGAGCTCCTCGATGTGGGCTCTCTTAAGGAGAAAGATGGAATGGACCACGGGGGGTTCATCCATGGAGCGCATCAACACCCATCTAATGATCGACAATCTCACTCGATTGTAGAGGACTATGTAGAGTTCCTTGGGGTCAGAGGCCAGCATCTGGTTGATGACTGGGAGACCACGGACCGGAAGAGGCACGTCCTCCTCCAACCTACATGTCAAGGCCCACATCTGCACGAAGCTCTTGAAGTCGGAGGCACCGTCACCAGCGGCGTGATATATGGAGGTGCTAAGGTAGACACCGATGCCAGGGAACGCTACGACCTTCAAGGCCATCAACAATACTTGCCTAGTGCCATCGACTGCCTTCGGGATCTCAGGGACAAGTGGGCAAAACGTCTTGACTCGGCAAGGGTGGTCCCTAGCTAGCTCTTTGAAGCAGTGGTCTACTTCGCACTCTACGAGCATGAAGGCCACAAAATTGTCAGCTAGGGGTGCCAACTAGGGGGTAGTGGTGGTAGAGAGCGAGGGAGAGGCAGCACTTGAGGTGGGGGAGGGCGGAGGTGATGAAGTGAAAGGTGGTGGAAAGGTCAGGACAGTGGTAGAAGAAGAAGTGCTCCACAAGGTGCCTCCCCACCCACAAGAAGTCAAATAAGGTGGGGGGGGGACTAGCATATGAGTTCCAACGCATTGGCTGTCGCTATCTTGACACTGTAGAAGGAGGCAATAATGGCAAGGGTCCGAAAGGGAAGAAGAGGAAGAGGAGTTAGGCAAGGGGGGCGACGGTCTCGATGCCTGTGGGACCACCAGAGACAGTAAACATGGTGGGTATGCCACCGCCCTTTATTCATGCTACCCTATCTATATCGTCCAATTCCTTTTCAACAGAGGCGATCTCCCAAGTGTAGAGAGAGAGAAAGATAACGAAGGTTAAGGGGCAGGTTATACATTTCTCTTCTCCTGATCCACCTAGGGTTCACCATTATCAGGGACGATTATGATGACTCGAAGACATTCAGAGCTTAATTTTTTGATTTGGTGTTTGAGTTTCATGATTATTTGAGTTCTTGAGTTATTATTAACTTCAACATAATGGAACTTTTAGATGTATAAATTTGGGTCTCCTTTGAGATATTGCCCCTCTCTATACCTAGAGATGACTCTCGGGTTTTGTACTTTTGCTGGAAAAAAGACGTCTCATTGAAAAAAACTTGGGGCCTTACTTTATAAGCACAAACCTATCTTTGCAACATCCAATATAAGATCTTGTGAGTTCCTTTTGAAGCCTCTAAACTAGCCATCCACTCATTAAAGGTGGGTTTGTGTTTATTGAGTCGAAGATTCCCACGTATGGCATCATTATGTAAATGTGTAAATTTTAGTGTCTCCTTTAAGATATTGTCTCTCACTGCACCCTAGGACGACTCTTGGATTTTTTCCTTTTACTGGAAAAAGGCGTCTCATTAGAGAAGACTTGAGGCATTATTTTATAAGTACAAACCCATATTTGTAACATCCGATATGAGATCTTGTGAGCCCCCTTTTGAAGCCTCTACATAACTCATTTTAAACTAGTACAATCAATGTTAGTAAAAATGTTTCTTTCTTAAAATGCTACCGTGATGGGTCTGCTTAATTAGTTTAAAGAGTAAAGATTTCTGCAACATCCCAGGTAAATACCGGGGTATTATATGTAATGCCCCAAGTTTTTCGGACACTTTTTGGATCAGTTTGGGGGTCCCGAAAAGTGTTTCACGGTTTACACCTATTTTTCTCGGACATACCTATGGAACCCTATATAGGGTAAACCGTTACGTTCTCCTACTCTAGGACGGTACCAGTGCAGCCGGCGTGTTCCGAAGATCGAGAAAATATATTTTCCTATTTTTTTCATATTTTTAAAAAAATATAGGTTTTCTATAAATACCCCTTTCCTTTTTCTTTTCTTCTTCTTCTTTCTTTCTTCTTCCTCCTCTCTCCCGTGAGCGCTTTCAGCCGTGGCTTTCCCCCCCTCTTTCGACGACGACCGCGGTGACCTCCCCTCCGACGACAGACTGCGGCGAGGTGACGGCGCGGCGGTGACGGTGGCGGTGTGGTGATCGCGGCGGTGTGCGGCTCGTGGAGAGATCGTGGGAGTTCGTGGGTGTTAAGCGAAGTTTTGAAGATCGGCGGCGATCCGCCAAATTTCGGGCGACCCCGAGGTAGGGTGACGGATCCTTAGCTCGTTTGTTACCTTCCCCATGATTTCTAGGCCAAGGAGAGGTCGAGAGAGGGCTATTTTGAGCCAGGAAGGGAAATCCATGATTTGGGGTTTAAGCACCGGATCTAGAGATTCACCGCGTTATTTGGTGGTTTGTGGGCATCAAATGGTGCCATGGGGCATGGGGAAGGGTTCCCCTTTTGATTCCCCTTCACCTGGGGCTGAATGGGGCGTGGAATGGCATTTTGGGGCTATTCCCGTCGTTCTCAATTTTTCGGAATGAAAACGGTCCTAATAAGAATTGTTTCTATCAATAGGCGGCCCTCGGTGGACCGTTTCTAGCCCTGTATGTTGGAGAGGGCTTGGCGGTCACGAGATAGATCGTCAAGGCCCAACGGCGGCCATGCGGCCGACCGTTTTCCCCGTGGGGCTAGCGTGACCCCCGAGGTGTTTTGATCGTTGTATTCTGATGCGGGATGAGACCACGGACACGACAAGCTCGTGACTGTCCCTTAACGAGGGAAGCGTCGGACGTGCGCGGTTGAGAAACCGGCAGTGAGCTAGGGTGGTCGACTCTCACTTGTGCCCGGATCGGGTCACAGGATGGTCACGCTCTCTCTCGCAGCAGCGGTAATGAACATATAAAGCGAACTAGATATCCCTACACATGCTCTCTAGCAGCGGCATAAATAAATATATATGAAGTAAGTAAAATGCCAGGCAATGAGCGAACACGATACCTCCACGCGCTCGGCGTGGGGAAGACGGACCCGGCCGAAACTCGTACTCCCGGGATAAATATTACACAATGATGACAGCAATGAAATATCGCCCACTCCACGCAGGGAGGTAAAGGGCTACACAAACGGGCCCGGGAGGACCGAATTCGGGTTGACGGGCGGCTTCTCGCGTCTCTTCGGCAGCACCCGAACTTGTGACAGTGGGGCCCACGTGCTATCCGGAGGGGCCGTGTGGGACCCGGTGGCACCGCTGTAGTGGGGACACTTAGGGAAGCGCTCCCCGGGCTGGCGACACGCTGGTTCGCCGGCCGGAGGCCGGGCGGCTCCGTTCGGCACCGGTCGGAATAATCGGCCACGGATCTGCAACTTCTGGCTTTCAGCGCGCGTCCCGACGAGAACAGGCGCTGCGATCAGCCCCAATGTCGGATCGACACGAGACTGGCACCGTTGGAAAGCTAACTTCAAATCCTTCAATTTAGGCCTAGAGATCTGGCCTGGATCTAAGCGGATCTGGACTTATGGAATTTCCAAGTTCTTGTTGTACAGTTCTTGAAATCTCAGGTCAGTAGAGAACTTTCCTGTGGATTGCCTTTGACTGCGAGGTAGACGTCCGAGTCTGGGGTTTTGTTCTTCAGAAACATTGTTGGAAATCAAGCTACGAAACCAAGACTATTTTTGGATCTGGATTTGGAGGTGGTGGTGATTTGTTATGATTTTGGAAGTGGAGGGTGGTCGGATCTGGGATCTGACTGATAACACTGTAGCTGAGGAAGAACACGAATTTCTAAAAATAGATAGAAGGCTGATAAAAAATTAAGAAAATTTGTGAATGTAGGGGGTGATGGACAGAACTCCCAGTAAAATTGGGAGGATTTGGACAAATCCAAAAGATAGCCGGAGGTGGGAGACAAAGGGCTGCTGTCACTGTAGACAAAGATAAAATAGAACTAGGAATAAAAGATGCACGAAAATGGGAAAATACTAAACGATGGAATTTAGACGTGAAAATATAGGTGGAGCTTGGGGTACAAGGGAAGAACACACCATAAACATTGCAGCTTGAGATCTTCACGTGGTGGAGAGCAGATATTCGGACAAGAAGCCTCTATCTAGGATGGACAGAACACCGAAGGCGGCTCCGCGGCGGCGTGATGGCGGCACGGACGGCGGCGGCGGCGGCACCGATGATCACCGGAGGTGGGGGGAAGGAGATATCACTCTAGAATGAGGGTTGGGGATGAAGAAACCAGGGGGAGAGAGAGGAGACGTCAAAATTCTCCAAGAGAGGGGTTCTTGCACAATGATTTTTTCACTTTCATCAATATTCAAATGGAAAATACAAGTATTTATATGCCTCCAATCTAATCCAATCTCCACCATTAGATCTAGGGATGGGGAATGAATGGCCTAGATTAAATGTGACCAACACACACAAAAAAAATAAAATAACCCAAGTGGGAGACAAGCTTGACATGGTAGGTAGCCTACCTTAGACTTTTTACTCCCTTTGTCTACCCATGTGACATTTGACATTCAACCCTTCTAGATGGCCACCTAGGATGGTTGACCAGCCCCACATAGGTGACATGGACCAATGAGAAAGGGCTGAGGGCCCCCTTGCTGGTCCTACTATATAATTGCATAAAAACCCACACAATCCATGGGAATGACTCCTTGACTTATAAAGCCTTACATTTGCGTACATACTTTCCCAAGGATATAAACACAAATTAAAAAGACATAAATGCAAAAGAAAAAGTACATGCTCGGCGTCGATTCCCATCATATTCCGACCATTGAGAAGGGTCTTGGGCTGGCGGTCGTGGAATGACCGTTTTTACCCTGCTTGCGGTCCCAGGGAGACCGTTTTAGGTCCCAACGGTCACAGGGCGATCGTTTTAACGTTTTGCAGTCCCCAGGCTGGGCGGTCCCAAGGGGACCATTTCATACCCTGAGGCGGCCTAGAACGGACCGCTTTGGTTTTAAGTGGTCTGCAGGAGACTGATAACGCGAAAGTTCATCGTTTAAAACACACGTATAACAATCTTAAAACCGAACTCGCACAAAATGATCAAAAGAGAACGTAGTACTATGGCAAGCACGGGTCGAATCCACATGGAAGAAGAGATTTTTAGAGTTAAAAACCTTAGAGTCCTTTGAAAAACACTTGTGATTTGGATTTGCTTAAAGAAAATAGTGAAATGATGAACAAACCAAACACTTAATTGAACACACCATGACTATGCACTTATGCTATAGAAAATAATTACATGAAGTGAAAAGAAGATATAGAAGAAAGAGATAGAGAGAGAAGAAGAGGAAGAACTAGATCAAGAGAACAACTCCTTTCATTAACTTAAAAGAAAGAGTACATGAAATGTGAAACAAGTTTATACTAATGACACAATGAGATTATAATGAAGTGAAATATCATAAAAGTAATAACACAAGAAAAGCCTGGAGTTTGGAGTTTGGAGATGGTAGCAGCAATGGTGATGATAGCGCCGTCCTCTCTTGGCCTTGGATCACGAACAACCTTGTGGAAGATGTCGTCTACGTCGGGAGGAAGTCGCCTTCGTCATTGAAGCAGTCTTTGGAGGGTGAATAACTTTGAACCCAAAAAGAATTAGGGGATGCCCAAGAAGAAGAAGTTGAAGAGGGGGAAGAGAGGAAAAACTTAAATGAAGAACTCAGAGAGAAAAGAAGAGAATAAGGGCTTCAAAATGGAGACATAACCGAAGCTAGCACCTCGGATGAACAGTAAAAACACAGGACATCACCTTGAAAAAGAGATTATAACTTAAAAACAGTAGAGAATTAGAAGATGGTGTAGATAAAGAAGTTGTAGAACATTTAAAAACAAAGGACTTTCATGAAGACAGTAAGAGGAGAAAATGATGAGAAGGGGGAGAAATATAGGAAAGAACAGAGAGAACCATGGGTTTGCAGATGAACAGGACAGCACAGTGAAAACTACGAAATAGCTTAAAAACTAGAAGGAACTAGAAGATGCTCCAGAAGAAGAAGTTGTAGAGAACTTAAAAACAAAGAACTTTGATGAAGAGTGCATGAACTGAAAACGAACTTATAAGGGAGAATTCGGAGGCCTAAGGTTGGGAGAGAAATTACCAAAAGAAGAACCCCCATTCTCCTTCTTATCATGGACTATTTATAGGAAAAGTTGGGTAGATGGAAGGTGGAGATTGTATCAAAGGAGATGGATGGATGGGATTTAAGTAGAATATGATGCATGGGGAATAGAAAAAGTAGGTGAGTACACCCTCCTTGGGCTTTGGACAACCCCCTTCCCAAGACTCATCATTCCTCTCCTTTATTTCAAACTTTGAATTCAATTCTCCCTCCAACCGAAATATGTGTTTCTTTTACTCAATTTCAAATTTTTAGAATTTCTTTTCCCTCCAATCAAAATATGTACTTTTGACTTGGTCAACATGGTGGTGACAGTTTTGCCCCCGGCTTCTTTTGTAATTGCCTTCGGTGTCCTACACACACATAATTACACTTTAGTCCATAAAAATTACCACAATGTGCACGTAAATCTTTAATGCTCATGATTATGTAATGGAGAATTAATGCTCATGGCCCTCAACTTTAATTTATTATTAAATAAGATAATTGAATTAATCAATTTCCGTGAAAGCGCTAATTTAAATGCGGAGTTGAGGTTAACTATGAAATATGCATAATTACCTAATTATATGCACATAAAATGGTGTATATGCAATGAATTGTCATAAGAAATGGACACTTATCACACCCCCCAATTTACTCATTGCGAGTCCCTTAGCAATGTAAACAATTAGAAAATTAGGACTAGCAAACACTCATGTGTCACAGTTCATGGCAAGAACATTATGTGTAATGATTTAGACTTTGGAGTATTACAAGTTCAAGTAGAATATATTCGGTACAAATTTCATCAGTCCATGTGTTTAGATCTTCCCCCAGGATACACTCAAAATTAAATATCTCTTTGTATATGAGTGATATAACTTGACTAATGACTACCAAACAGTCTAGATGAATGAGTCTTCTACCTTTCATTTAAAGATGATTTTAAATTCTGTCCACATCTTGAATTAAGCTTCTCGAATTACAGGTAGCTTCACTCTGCCTGTTTATTCTCTTTTTTTTTTACACACGGTGCTGCACATCCCTTTGCCGTTTGACGCGAACCTCAACTCTTGCCTTAGGAGAAGCAGGCCCGGTTACTAAGTTCAGGGGCATTTTCCATGTATTTTTTTTTTGACAGGTAGCTTTTTCCTCACGATTACTTTCACCGAATGGGCATAATATTCATCATCACCTAAGTGTCCAGCAAAATTCTCATCATCCTAATGTTTGTCATCCACCAATCTTGTTATTGTGTAATTGTGTGCAAGTTCAATAGAATTTTCAAGTGTATTCTGAGGAAAAGGCTAAAGACATAACCAATTAATTCATCCCTTTAACTTGCAACTTTCACGAGTAAGACTCTAAGTCCTATCATTTTAAGAAAAGTTTCTCATCATGAAATATGAACATGAAACACTTGTTAGAGATGTGATGAAATGTTGCAATTATTTTGAGAAAATTACAACTCAAGTTACCCCCCAACTTAGGTGACATTGTCCCTAATGACATGAATAAGATATAAAGCCATAAAAAGTAGAGGGAAGGATAGATACGACCTGAGAGAGAGAGATGTCGTCGTCAAAGAAATATTAATCCATGCTCCATGCTGCATAAATAAAAGAAGAAAATCAATCATAAATTTTTTTTTGAAAAGAGACAGGATAATTGGGTTGCCTCCCAAGAAGCGCTAAGTTTAACGTCTTCAGCCAGACGCAATGTAGCTCACAATGGGTCACTCAGCCTGAGAGAGTCCTCTTGCAGCATTGGAAGATTTTCAATGTAAGGTTTCAAACGTTGACCATTGACAATGAAAGTTTGACCAGTTTTAGGATCAAGAATTGTTATTGCACCATGGTCAAATATTTTAACTACCACATATGGTCCATCCCATCGGGATTTCAATTTGCCAGGGAATAATCGCAGTCTAGAGTTAAAAAGTCAGACCTTTTGGTTGATTTGAAAAGTTTTTCATGAAATGTGTTTATCATGGAATGCTTTAGTCTGGGCTTTATAAATCCTAGAGTTCTCATAGGCCTCATTGCGAAGCTCCTCTAACTCATTCAGTTGAAGGGCTCTATGAGAACTAGCATGTGCTGAATCAAGATTGAATTGCTTGATTGCCCAATAGGCCCTATGTTCCAATTCGACTGGTAAATGACATGGCTTTCCAAAAATGAGCCTATAAGGGGACATGCCAATGGGAGTTTCACTACAAGAAAAATCGCGGATAGCGACCGACATATTCGGTCGCTATTCAGTCGTAGATCGGTCGCAAATATACATTGCGACCGAACAGACACTATCTAGCGACCGAATATGTCGGTCGCTATATCATAGTCGCTATGTAGCGACCGACATAATTCGGTCGCAGTATCAGTCGTTACCAGAGACCGATTATAATCAGTCGCCTGACCGGTCGCTAATAATTCGGTCGCCATTCAGTCTCTATTCGGTCGCTACATTTGTTGTATTTTAAAAAATAAAATTAACCTATCGGATTAAGTCGGTCTCAATTCGGTCGCTATTCGGTCTCGAATTATGTTGTATTTTTAAAAATAAAATTAACCTATCGGATTTATTCGGTCTCAATTCGGTCGCCAATCGGTCTCTAAATTTGTTTTATTTTTAAAAATAAAATAAACCTATCGGATTTATTCGGTGGCTAGTCGGTCGCCAGTCGGTCGCCAAGTATAATTATTTAATAAAAGAAATATAACGTATAGTCGCTATTCGGTCGCAATTCAGTCTCAATGCGGTCGCTAATTTTGCATTATTTTTTTTTTAAAAATTTATTTAAACTGATAAATAAATTACCTGATAAATAACAAATTCATAACATAAATATAAAATCAACTACACAGACAACAATATCGACAAATCTCAAATTCATCACATACAAACACCTGATAAATAACAATTTCATAAAACAATAATAAATCAACTACACGGATCACAATCTCCACGAACCTCAAATTACACACAATTAAAATAAAATCACAAATTAATCATACATCCATAATAATAAAATGACAACATACACAACTAAAATAAAATCACAAATCCTCCACATATGTCTCATCCTGGTCGTCGTCTCGTCCAACATCTCGCGACGGATGATCCTGTATATCATTTAAAAAAATTATAATCAAATCCTTAATAAAGAAATCAAGCATTAACAAGACTTAATAAAGAAATCAAGCATTAACAAGAGTATGCCAATAGTTTAAGCCAGCTCATTTTCATATATATAAATACACACACACAATATAAGTTCAAATTTCATCTTGTATTTTAAAAATGAAGTTTGAGCGCCGAGCTCAAACCGGGCATCCGATTTGGATTCCGTCAGTTCTGACAAGTCACTTTCATCTCCCCGGTCGTATTGGAATGATCGGCACGGCCATCCGACCGGTATTTCGAATTTTAGACCCCCGGACCCGTCCTAACAGTTCATTTGAACTAAGTGTATTTTAAAAATGAAGTTTGAGCGCCGAGCTCAAACTGGGCATCCGATTTGGATTCCGTCAGTTCTGACAAGTCACTTTCATCTCCCCGGTCGTATTGGAATGATCGGCACGGCCATCCGACCGGTATTTCGAATTTTAGACCCCCGGACCCGTCCTAACAGTTCATTTGAACTAAGTGTATTTTAAAAATGAAGTTTGAGCGCCGAGCTCAAACCGGGCATCCGATTTGGATTCCGTCAGTTCTGACAAGTCACTTTCATCTCCCCGGTCGTATTGGAATGATCGGCACGGCCATCCGACCGGTATTTCAGATTTTAGAACCAAATGCCCCGTCCTAACAGTTCATTTGAACTAAGTGTATTTTAAAAATGAAGTTTGAGCGCCGAGCTCAAACCGGGCATCCGATTTGGATTCCGTCAGTTCTGACAAGTCACTTTCATCTCCCCGGTCGTATTGGAATGATCGGCACGGCCATCCGACCGGTATTTCGAATTTTAGACCCCCGGACCCGTCCTAACAGTTCATTTGAACTAAGTGTATTTTAAAAATGAAGTTTGAGCGCCGAGCTCAAACCGGGCATCCGATTTGGATTCCGTCAGTTCTGACAAGTCACTTTCATCTCCCCGGTCGTATTGGAATGATCGGCACGGCCATCCGACCGGTATTTCGAATTTTAGACCCCCGGACCCGTCCTAACAGTTCATTTGAACTAAGTGTATTTTAAAAATGAAGTTTGAGCGCCGAGCTCAAACCGGGCATCCGATTTGGATTCCGTCAGTTCTGACAAGTCACTTTCATCTCCCCGGTCGTATTGGAATGATCGGCACGGCCATCCGACCGGTATTTCAGATTTTAGAACCAAATGCCCCGTCCTAACAGTTCATTTGAACTAAGTGTATTTTAAAAATGAAGTTTGAGCGCCGAGCTCAAACCGGGCATCCGATTTGGATTCCGTCAGTTCTGACAAGTCACTTTCATCTCCCCGGTCGTATTGGAATGATCGGCACGGCCATCCGACCGGTATTTCGAATTTTAGACCCCCGGACCCGTCCTAACAGTTCATTTGAACTAAGTGTATTTTAAAAATGAAGTTTGAGCGCCGAGCTCAAACCGGGCATCCGATTTGGATTCCGTCAGTTCTGACAAGTCACTTTCATCTCCCCGGTCGTATTGGAATGATCGGCACGGCCATCCGACCGGTATTTCGAAGTTTTAGAACCAAATGCCCCGTCCTAACAGTTCATTTGAACTAAGTGTATTTTAAAAATGAAGTTTGAGCGCCGAGCTCAAACCGGGCATCCGATTTGGATTCCGTCAGTTCTGACAAGTCACTTTCATCTCCCCGGTCGTATTGGAATGACCGGCACGGCCATCCGACCGGTATTTCAGATTTTAGACCCCCGGACCCGTCCTAACAGTTCATTTGAAATAAGTGTATTTTAAAAATGAAGTTTGAGCGCCGAGCTCAAACCGGGCATCCGATTTGGATTCCGTCAGTTCTGACAAGTCACTTTCATCTCCCCGGTCGTATTGGAATGACCGGCACGGCCATCCGACCGGTATTTCAGATTTTAGAACCAAATGCATAAGTTGCTGCTTCTCGCTGCCTCCATTCAGGTTTGTTAATGTTTTCTTCTATGAATGGCATAACAAGAGGCACAATGTCATCTCCCACGGTCCGTGCAACCAAACCCAAGCATGTTCCTCCAGCCATTGCAAGATTCCAAACTCCTTCATCCTGATCTTGGTCGTCTTCTTGCTTAAGGAGTGTCTCCAACAGCATAGGGACAAGCGCAGGTAGTGCCTGCTTGATAAAATAAAAGCAAGGGGTGTCAGAATCAGCAGAAAAATCCCCTCCATATTCATCTAAGATGTCAATCTCTTCATCGCATATTGAGCTCCAGAATTCAATAGCTTGTAGAGCAACAGGTTCCTCATCTTCCCTCACAGCTTTTGCAGTGATGTTAAATATGTCCTGCATATACGATGCAAGCTTCTCATAATGTTTGCTGTAAACGGGATTTGCAACCAGAGAAATGTTTGCTGGGCCTAATTTAATTGGGTCACATATATGGGCTGTTACAATCAAATGCACTAACACCGTGCAATTTTTTTTTCGGTAGTTACTTTTGTTTTAATGAGGAGAGAGAGAAACTCGAGATTGAATCTGAAATCTCTCTTAAAGAGAGGAGTGATGAGACCACCGGCGATAAGTCGCGGGCTCTAACACCGTGCAAACTCATGTGACGGCATGTAAACCCATGTAATCTGTAAAATTTTAACAAATTGAAAAAGGCCGCCGATGATTGAAAAATACTATAGATGACTGAAATATATCTCACACCACTAATAAATAGATGTTCCACTGAAATATATGAGTACGGACTAAAACATACATGTTTTTTTTGGGGTGTCTAGTGTTTACTACACACCAAGGTGCGAGTATCACTCTCCCGATTATGTTGCTTGCAAACTTGGCTTTTTTTGGGTCACAACGGCCAACGTGGATTGGAGTACAAGTAAAGAGACGTAGAGTCTATAAGCATAGTTTTGTTTAGGATTTGGTCCAAGATTAATCCCGTTTTAATTTAGAGTTAACCTAATTTACTTTGATCAAAGAGGATTAGGCTAATCAAGATAAAACCGAGTTTATCCAAGTTAATTTAGATTAACCAATCCCACCCAGAGATGGGATAGGGTTCATCCTCCCACTTTTGCCCCCCTCCCCATCTCACCCTCCCCCTCACCCGTCGGTGTCGCCCCCTCCCCATCTCTCCCTCACTCGTCACGTTGGCGCCACCTCACCCTCACTCATCGGCCATGCCCCCTCTCTCTCTGTCCCGATCTCCCCCTCACCCACCAACGCCGTCCCCCTTCCCTCTCGATCTCCCCCTCCCACACTCCCTTCGTCATTGCCCCCTTCCCCTCACCCATCGGTGTCGCCCCCCCTTCCCTCCCAATCTCCCCCTCCCAGACTCCCTCCGTCGTCGCCCCCTCCCCCTTCGTCTCGATCTCCCCCTTCCCCTCACCCATCGGCGCCGTCCCCCTTCCCTCCTGATCTCCCCCGCCCACGCCCCCTCCCCCTCACTCACCGGTGCCACCCCCTCCCTCCTGATCACCCTCTGCCCCTCCCCCTCACCCGCCAGCCTCTCTACCCCTTCTCTCTCTCTCTCTACACACACACATAAGCAACACTGTTATTTTTATAATTTTACACAAAAGTCCTAAAGTTGACTCACTTTTTTAACAAATCACACGTATATCTACCAGATTATTTAACCCGAGTTAACTCACTTGTAAGCAAACCACATTTGGGATGAAGGTGGAGTAAGTTGCACCACTTAAATTAATCCAGACTAAGCTTAATATGCTACCAAACAGGGGCTGATGTCCATGGCCTTCATCTTATGTAGCACAGTTTACTTGGTTGGCGTTTACATCCCCCACCTAAGAATCCATTTTGCAGTTTTAAGTATTTCTCAAAACCTATGGCTATTCCTTTTTATGTCAGCTGCTGCCAGTGAATTTGTATTTTTCGAACACTGCTAATAGGAATAATTAATGAATTACCATTATACCCTTTTACATGTTTAAAAAGGTCTTTTTTCCCCGCTTATTTCTCTCCTTGGCACATCGAACAGACTACCTTATAAATTATAAATATATGGTCCGTGAGAAATGAGATGTGTCGATCAAATCTCGATGGTCCAGGGGGCACCCCACGCATCCTCCGGCACCATTCATTGGCTTTATAAATTTACAGTACTAGCTAGCTAGCTTGTGTCCGCATCCGATATTTGTTTCCTCTGGTTTCCTTTCATCCTCGTCACTTCTGCATGCATGATTGCGTGCTCATCCGATATTTGTTTCCTTTATTTTCCTTTCCTCCTCATCACTTCTCCATGGATATTTGTTTCCTCTGTTTTCCTCCTCCTCGTCACTTCTGCATGCATGATTGCGTGCTCATCCGATATTTGTTTCCTTTGTTTCCTTTCCCTCCTCATCACTTCTCCATGGATATCTGTTTCCTCTGTTTTCCTCCTCCTCATCACTTCTCCATGGATATTTGTTTCCTTTATTTTCCTTTCCTCCTCATCACTTCTCCATGGATATCTGTTTCCTCTGTTTTCCTCCTCCTCGTCACTTCTCCGTGCATGATTGCGTGCTCATCCGATATTTGTTTCCTTTGTTTTCCTTCCCTCCTCGTCACTTCTCCATGCATGATTGCAGTAACGCCAAGAGAAGGCTTCTTGAAGGGGCGAAGTGATGGAGACCATACCCTCAGTTGCGTCCACGCTCAACCCTTCTCTCTCTCTGGACTCTCATGTGGTCATGCTCATCCTTTCACCTAGATATATAGCCCGGGGCCGGGGGCATCTTTTTGGTTGGCATGTGTTTACACGCGGAAAATTTTCGGACATCCGATTTCGTTGGATGGATATGTGTCGTATATTTTGACATATTTGTTAATTCCGCACTGTTTGGGTTTATCAGACGATTTAGGGTTCATGTACAGGACTTTTCCCCACCAACCGGAGTCGGTGTTAATTTACATCGGTACAAGCCCGAACACCTTTGATTAATTATCGAAGAACTCCTTTTGCCTCTATTAGTTGTGTCATAAATGAGCTTGATTACCCATTCCAGTTACATACTTTTGCAAAGAAATTTGGAGATTTCATTTCTTTGAACATATATAGTTTCAATTGCAATCAATCGTTCAAGACCCTTACATATGGTCCCGATTGTGTATCGGGTCTTCAGGATCACATCCGGTTGCGACCAGTGTCTTTGCATTTGCTTCAATCAACATTTAGATCTTAGAATTTGCTTTCATCCTGATCGGGTCATTAAATTTACTTTTGTCCCCTGATCAGACGGTTGGACTTGAATTTCATCAGGATCGGACCATTGGATCGTCAAGATGATTATTGCCAGTCCGTCGGAGTTGCTTCATGGCCACAATCACTCATTTTGATTGTAATTGGACTCTTAAGTTACCTTAGTGTCCATAGAAGACCTTCCCACCTGAGGCAGGGTATATTTGTAATTTTCCTCTATCAGGGGTATTTCTGCAGCTTTCCCAAACTTTGGAATATTTTTGCAGTTCCTTACTTTCTTGGAGATAGCCTCGTCGCTTCTTAACTTCCTGGACATTCTTGTCTTCATTTCTAACTTTTCGACATATATTTGACGTTTCTTGATTTCTCGGAGATAACTCCGTCACTTCTTGACTTTTTAGGCATCTCTGCCACTTCTTGCCTTTTCGGGATTTATTTGTTATTTCATCAATTTCTGAGTTTTCAGAGATGATGGCCTTGGCCATGAAAAAGATACATGGATTTGAATGGTTAGCCATAAGCCGAATTCAGGAGAGCGCACACCGCTTCAAGGAAGGGGGCGTGGTCCCGCTCCACCAAGTCGTGCAAATGGTGTAAACCAAAATGAAGATGTTTTGGTATTTTTGAGACCTCATAGATAGGGATATTTCTGCAATTTTCCCGCCATCGGGGGTATTCCTGTAATTTTCCCGCTATCGGGGATATTTCTGCAATTTTTCCACCATCGAGGGTATTTCTGCAATTTTCCACCCACCGGGGGTATTTCTGTAATTTTTCCACCATCGGGGTATTTCTATAATTTTCCACCCACCGGGGGTATTTCTATAATTTTTCCACCCACCGGGAATATTTCTGTAAATTTTCACCCACCGGGGTGTTTCTGCACAGTATTGCAATTCTATAATGTTTCATTTCATTTCATTTCACAACATTGCATTTCTGTAACATGGCATGGCATTTCTACATCTTTCTGTTCTGTAATATTGCTGCATCTCTCTGTTTTATAATGTTGTTGTAACATGGCATTTCTGCATCTTTTTGTTCTCAACATCAATATGGCATTTCTGATCTTTGTGTTGATGACATTTCTGATCTTGGCATCTTTGCTGATTATTTGTGTTGATGGCATTTCTGAGTATTGCATTTTCACATCTTTGTTGATTATTTGTATTGATGGTATTTCTGATCTGGCATTTCTAATGTGAGCATTGCATTTCTGATCTGAGCATTGCGTAAACATGGCATGTCATTTCTTGCATTTCTGCACAACACTTGCATATGGTTGCATCTCTGCATATAGTTGCATTTCTGCATTTCAAGATCCATAAGGCCAGCTCTATTCATAAGATTCATAAGACAATCATAAATAATAAGGCGAAATGTCAACATGCATAAGGCCATGTCATAAGGCCATTTCATTTCTTTGCAAGCTTTGAACACCCATGATTGTTTGCAAAGGGGTGAAAGATTTCTTTAGCACACCAGTCTCAAAGAAGGTGACTAGAACACCCGGTGGGGTTTTTTAGTGGTGACCATATCTCAACCCTTCATCATTGCAGACCATGTGCTGTGACTTGTGCAAGTCATGTGCCAAAAGACTGTACGCTCCCGCTGTCATTCTATGGTAAGGGCCACACACTGCTACAAGCTTTGCTAGCGCCTTGGTTTCATAATTGACAGCATCCTCAAGCTTGCCTTTGTCAACAGATGTCTTAGATGATTCCAACAGTGTGCGTCCATACTGGGACCATGCTGATAATATCTGATTTTCTAAATGGAGATGGGCCATCCATGTCATGATCCCTGGGTACCAGTTCAAGCCCAACCCTGTGGCAAAGACCACGAAGTATTGCATATTTTCTCAAATCATGGCAACTGTCATCTTTCCATCTCCATCCAAATCTCTTTAGAACAAAAGTTTCCACCCATTTTTTGTTTGAGATCAGAGTCATTAGCTAAGTCATCATGAATATTATCAGTGGGCAAGGAACCCAACAAGACATTCAGACATGAGGCTATTAATCCAGCCACGTTAGCTACACCATCAACTGCTGCAATAATTGCTTGGAGTATATGTTTATATGCCCGAGTTATCATCTCATGTATGCAAAGTGATTGTACATGTGGGAGTTTGTATACAAGTTCAACAACACGTCCCAGGGAACACATCTGTAAGCCTCTAGTGTGCATAAAATCTGTCAATGTCCTCCCATCAACAGGACTAAGTTCAAGGGATCCAAAATCGGCTACCAGTTTTGGTAGGGCAGTATCCTCATAATACTTGTGTGCCATCTCAATCAGCTCATCAGGTGACTGTTGGATGTTTGGACTGCTGCGCTGCTGCTTTCTCTCTTGACTGTGGTCTTCTTGCTGTGTCTTCTTTTCGTTGCTGTCTTCCCTTTTCTTCTAGTGGCTGTCCTTGTCTTCTTTTTCCTCTTTTGTCTTGCTGCTGCTTTTCTTTTCTCTTCTGTCTTATTGCTGCTGTCACTGTCTTGGCTGTATTTTTCTTCTTCTTGTTATCAACATAACCCATGTTCTAACTTAAATCCACTTCGATTTATGTTGTACTAAACATGCTTAATGGAGGATATTTCAGTAAAATCCCCTCCTTAAGTAAAAGCTCCTCATAAAACAGTTTTTCATATCAACCGAAGAAACCCCAGAAGGAGGCCTGCAACCTGCTGTTGCTGCTGCTCTTCTTTTCTTGATGCTGTGGACTTCTTGCGGCTGTGGACTTCTTTCTCTCCCCTCTTGTCCTCTTCTTTTTTTTCTTGTGTGTTGCTATCGTTTGTTTTGCTGTGGATGTCCCCTCTTCTTCTTGCTGTTGTCTTAAAAAGTCTCTGTCTTCTTTTTCCTCTTTTGTCTTCTTGCTGTTGTTTCTTCTCCTCCTTTGCTCTCCCTGGCTTCTCCATTTTATACTGGTAGGGAGAATGGGCGGAGGAGCTCTACTTGGCCTCTCTCCGGTGGAATCCCAAGAGGTAAAACCTTTCACTTTCCACATCCCTGTCTCTTCTCATTCTTTAACTGCCGTGTTTACTTCTTTTTCTACTTTTTCTCTTTTTTTAGTAACCGCAAGGGCCATGGGCGGAGAGGGCTCCTCCGGCCTGCTCCATTGGCAGAGGGCCTTCCTCCGGCCTGGCAGGACCGGAGGCCCCTCCTCCGGCCTACCAGGTCCACAGGGGGCTCTCCTCCGGCCTGTTAGCAGGCGGAGGGCCCCTCCGGCCTATGTGCAGGGCGGAGGGCCTCCCTCCGGCCTGTGCACGATCCGGAGGGGGTCCTTGGCCTTTTTTCTATAAAATGGGCTTCGTACAGATCAAAAAAAAGGTCTCTTTCAGCAGTGGAGCTTTTTTCTTCTCCACTTTGACTTGCAGGAGAATTTCTGCCTTGGGTTTTCTTGAGCACGTGGGTGATAACACACCCCACAACCTCCATATATATATTTTTTCTATACTCTTAATCAGAAGGATATATATTTTCTTCTTCAGAAAATACTTTCACGTATGTGTTTCCCCTGCACTTAAACATATACATATCTTCTTCTTCAGAAATTTCCAAAAAATCTGAAACCCATAAAAATATTTTACGGGGTCAACAGCATGCTCACCCACCAAAACAACCCCAAATATATGTGTGTAGCACACATTAAAACTCTCTCTCTCTCTCTCTCTCTCTCTCTCTCTCTCTCACTCACTCACTCACTCACTCACTCACTCACTCACTCAGTGACGGAGTCAGAAATATTTGAAAGAGGGAGTAAAATAAAATTAATATAATAAAAATTATTTATTTTCATTCAAGTAGAAGATATTTTACAAGTGAATTATCCACGGTGAGTCTTAATATTCTGAAAGCGTTGTATTATTGTCTGTGAATAAATTAAATGTTGCATATAGAAAAATGATAAAAAAATATAGAATGACTCGAGATAAAAAGTTGTTCCCAAAAAACTTCGGAGATAAAAGAAACATTAGATCCACTCGGATCACTCATATACCGTGATGAACTCCTTGTCAAAAATTGCTTCAGCTTCACAATTAGGGACACAGTTTCTGACGAGCGGGAGCTAGCTCTATATTATATTATCGAAATAAAAAATCACAAACTTGAATAACTGAGGGGAAGAACTGTGTTAAATTATTGAGGATTTGAGGTATGCAAAATGCCCGTGATTGAGAATACACCAAGCAAGAATTAAACAGAAAGATAAAATCAAAGCTCTCAAACAAAATCAAAGCTCTCAAACAAATGCTTTCAATAAAATTCTATGGTAAAATCTTATGATTCCTGAAAAAGTCATCAAATAGATAATGAGAGAACCGAGCAAGAGGGAAAACTCACCGCATTGACAGAGAAGCTCTTCCAGGTGGAGTGAGGCCGAGGGTCGATCCGATTAGATTTAACCACAAATGGCAACAAGGTATATCTGATATTACATTAAAAACATACAGGCATGTAATATGCAAGATTCTAAAGGTACATAAGTATCCCTTCCTAAATAATACATTAAAAAACATGCGAAAGTTTGGTGTCAATAGACCCATAATCTAATCAATATTGCCAAAAATCACATCCAGTTAGATAGAATGCACTATGTAGAGTTAAGATTTCCCATGTCATGCACAATACTCTGGGGTTGCTAGATTCGTGTCAACTGTATATATCAATAGTACTTCTGTATTGTTATTAGTGTTTTTTTTGTTAGTATCGATTTTGATATTCATGCACTACAAGAATATAGTATTATAAACAAATCTATATAAATCAAATATATGTTTAAAAAAATAGAATTCACATTCCTTCACCTCCACCTCTGCTTACCTTTCAGCTGCCATATATCTTCAATGCTTCTAGATCTCAAAATTCTATATTCTAAACATATTAGTATCAAAACTAATACTCCAATCAAACAAGACATAGCAATCTTTACCTTGGCTCGAATCTGACTGGGCATCCTAAAACCACCACCTCCCCACATCTGTTTATCCTGAATCATGGGCCTCTTCAGCACACAATCCCAGAATCATGAAGGCCGAGCCTGCCAAATGGCTAGTAATTGATCAAACCAATTAGCCCGGTCTCCCTAGCTGTTTCACATGAGGCACATCAGTAATGTCAAAATAGTAATGTCAAAATAATACGATCCTGGTTTCAAACAGGTAACGCGCATCTGAAGCCTCTAAAGGGACCAAACAACTGTGGGTTACAACAGGGAGGGAGCTAAATAAAAGTTCATCTATACAACCTATTTCCACGCACATTAGCTTCTATCACGTACGCCGCACATTAGCTTCTATCACGTAAGCAGATCTACAACCGAGAACTCCTTCGGTTGGGCTTAAACGCTTTGTTAAAATAATTGCGTATCTCTGGGATCATACGTTGGATCAGCTGAGAATACCTTCATAAACCATCACTAGGTGATCAGAGCTTCTCAAAATAATGCAAGACATAATAATTCTGCTATCAATATCAACTGAGGGCATCATTTACCCAGGCTTGGTGCTAATTTTATCGAACTGCTCCAAAACAAACAGGACACAAGTGTGGCGGAGTGACATAGCATGGAATGCCTCCGACAACTCGTACATGCTGGAAATGTTATCCAGAGATACATCCTGAAAAAGGGGACTAAATATTATCAAAACAAGAATATATGTTGACAGCCCTAAGGAATCCAGGCTCTCAGATTTCTTCCCTACCTGGGCAATCTCATATTCACACAGACGTTTAAGACCCTCTAACAGATACTGATCAGCAGCCTTAAGAAGATCTTGCGAGATATCCTGGGTTATTTCAACAGAACCTGTATAGATGAATCTGTTGAAGTATGGCAGTCAGTAGAACCACACGGGAAGGGGAGGGGGAGGCAGAGGGGGACACGGGAAGGGGAGGAAGGGAGGAGACCGTCGGAGGCAGAGGGGGAGGCGGAGTGGGACGGGAAGGGGAGGGGGATCAGAGGGGTCAGGCCGGAGGGGGAGGGGCATGGGGATGGGAAGGAGATCTGAGGGGGACGGGGGCGCAGGCCGCAGGGGGGAGGGGAGGGGAGCAAGCCGGCGACGGGGCCGCAGGGGGGAGGGGAGTAGGCCGGCGGGGGAGGGGAGCAGGCCGGTGACGGAGGGGGAAGGGAGAGAGAGAGAGAGAGAGAGAGAGAGAGAGAGAGAGAGGTACCTGCGGAGGGCGACGACGGCAGGGCGAGCGGCGACGGCGACTCGACGCGAGCGGCGCGGCGACGGGCTCCGGCGGAGGGGGGCTCGGGCGGGAGGCAGCACGGGGAGGGGGGCTCCGGCGGAGGAGGGGGGCTCGGGCGGGAGGGCTCGGGCGGAGGGGGGGCTCCGGCGGAGGGGGCTCGGGCGGGAGCGGGGAGGGGGGCTAGGGCGGAGAGGGGGCCGCAGGGGAAGGGGGCTCGGGCGGGAGGGGGGGGGCTCGGGCGGGAGGGCTCGGGCGGGCGGGGGTCGTAGTAGGAAGTATAACGGCATCAGCGACCGACTGGAGACCGAAGTTAATTCGGTCGCAATAATAGCGACCGATTAGCGACCGATATACATGCGGTCGCTGAAACGGTCTCGGTTATGCGACCGATTATTTCGGTCTCCGAATTGGTCTCTATTTGGGACCGACTAGCGACCGATTTAATCGGTCGCTAATTCGGTCGCTATAGCCACTTTTTCTTGTAGTGTTTTGTAGGCGGTCCGATAGGCCCATAAAGCATCATCTAATCTTTCTGACCAATCTTTCCTATCAGACCTAACAGACTTTTACAAAATGTTCTTGATCTCCCTATTAGAAATCTCCACCTGGCTACTAGTCTGGGGATGGTAGGGGGTAGCAATCTTATGTGTTATCCCATACTTCCTAAGCAAAGTCCGGAATTGAGAATGGATGAAATGTGAACCCCCATCACTAATGATAGCCCTAGGACACCCAAATCGAGAGAAAATGTTCTTACGAACAAATTTCATGACAATTTTGTGATCATTAGTCCTTGTGGCTATAGCTTCTATCAACTTAGACACGTAATCCACCGCCACCAAAATGTACTCATAACCAAAAGATGGTGGAAACGGTCCCATGAAGTCAATTCCCCATACATAGAAAATTTTCACAACCAGGATAGGGTTTAAAGGCATCATGTCCCTGCGTGACATGTTTCCTACAGCCTGACAGCGCTCACAAGATTTGTAAAATATGAATGCATCTTTGAATAATGTTGGCCAGTAGAACCCACTCTACAAAACCTTGGCTGCTGTTTTCTTACCTGAAAAATGTCCCCCACAAGATAAGGTGTGACAAAATGTCAGAATGCTATGTTGCTCACTCTCAGGGACACACCTCCGAATGATTTGGTCTGGTCCTAAATGGAATAGCTCAGGGTCTTCCCAAAAGAAGTACTTGAGTTTAGCAAAGAAACGATCTTTTTCTTGTTTGGACCAACCTTCAGGAATTTTTTTCACAACTAAGTAATTTACAATGTGCGCATACCATGGGGGTGAAATGTGACATACACTAAGGAGATGCTCATCTGGAAATGAGTCATGTAAGGGTGTGGTGTCTGATGTTATAATTCGGGACAAGTGATCTGCAACAACATTTTCACTTCCTTTTTTATCCCGAATTTCTAAATCGAACTCCTGTAGTAAAAGGATCCATCTAATCAACCTTGGTTTGGCATCTTTTTTAGACAGCAGGTGTCTAAGGGCTGAGTGGTCAGAAAATACAATGACTTTGGCCCCTAGCAGATAGGATCGAAATTTTTCAAGAGCAAAGACAACGGCAAGTAACTCCTTTTCTGTTGTGGTGTACCTAAGTTGGGCATCAGCGAGTGTGCGGCTCGCATAGTAAATCACCACAGGCTTTTTGTCTACCCTTTGTCCCAAAATAGTACCTAAAGCATAATTTGAGGCATCACACATAATTTCAAAAGGTAATGACCAATTGGGAGTTTGTAATATTGAGGCATCGGTCAACGCCATTTTCAACGATTCAAAAGCCTCAAGACATGATAGGTCAAGATGGAATGGGACTTCCTTAGCCAACAGATTAGTGAGAGGTCTAGAAACTTTGGAGAAGTCTTGGATGAACCGGCGATAGAAGCCAGCATGACCTAGGAATGATCGGATTTGTTTTACTGAGGTGGGTGGTGGTAGTTTGGAAATGAGCTCAACCTTGGCTTTATCTACCTCAATTCCTCTTGCCGACACTATATGTCCGAGAACAATGCCTTCTTTAACCATGAAATGACTCTTTTCCCAACTGAGGATAAGATTAGTGTCAATGCACCTCTTCATTACTTTGGCTAAGTGATCAAGGCAGGAATCAAATGTGTCCCCAAAAATAGAGAAATCATCCATGAAAACTTCTAAAAAGTTACCCACCATGTCAGAAAAAATTGCTAACATGTATCTTTGAAATGTTGCAGGCGCATTACATAATCCAAAGGACATTCTCCGAAAAGCAAATGTTCCGTAGGGACATGTAAATGTAGTTTTTTCTTGATCTTCTGGGTAGATAGCCACTTGATTGTACCCAGAATACCCATCTAGAAAACAGAAGTATTTTTGACCTGCTAATTTTTCCAAAATTTGGTCAATGAATGGGAGGGGAAAATGGTCCTTCTTTGTCATGGAGTTGAGCTTCCTATAATCAATGCAGACCCTCCATCCCGTGGTCAACCTAGTAGGTATCAACTCTTCTTGATCATTGGCGATCACAGTCAGTCTTGATTTCTTTGGGACTATTTGGGTTGGACTTACCCACTCACTATCAGAAATTGGGTAGATGATACCGGCATCTAGCCACTTGACCACCTCATTTTTGACCACCTCCTTCATGTGTGGGTTTAATCTCCTCTGCATGTCTCTGCTTGGTTTTACATTCTCCTCCATATAAATGTGGTGCTGACAAATGGATGGACTAATCCCTTTAAGATCAGCGACAGACCAACCTATAGCCCCTTTATGAGATTTAAGGATCTCAACTAGTTTCTCCTCACGGTTAGGTTCAAGGTCGCTTGCTATGATAACTGGCAAGGTTTGGTCTGGACCTAAGAATGCATACTTAAGGGAGGCCGGCAATGGTTTTAATTCAACATGAGGAGGAAATTGTAAAGATGACAGAGCTGGTTCAGATTTAAGCTGAGGCAAGGGTTCAACTGGGGGTCACGTCCTAAGTTGAGTTGACAGGATGTCAACTTCTTCTCTCATTCTGATCATACTATCCCCTTCAATCTCCAGTAACTCCTCAATGGTGTCAATAACATAGCAATCTCCTTTTTGATCATGAAATTTGGATGCCTTAAAAATATTGATGCTAACTTTTTGGTCCCCAAAAGATATGTCCATAACTCCTGAAGCACAATCTATATTAGCTCTAGCCGTGGCTAAAAATGGTCTACCCAAAATGATAGGAGTATGTTTGATTTCTTGGGGAGAAATCATGTCCAAAATAAGAAAGTCAGCAGGGAAGTAACACTCATTCACTTTAACAATGACATCCTCAATAAGGCCCTTTGGAGTCTTGATTGATCTATCGGCGAGCTGGAGAATAATGGGTGTAGGCTTGAGCTCACCGATGTCAAACTGCTCATAGATGGAGGTGGGAAGTAAATTCACACGGGCTCCTAAATCAAGGAGAGCCTTATCAAAGGTCACACCCCCAATGTTGCAAGAGATAAGGGGCGCTCCAGGGTCCTTTAACTTTCTTGGAAGTTGGTTGAGGACTACGGCACTAACGTTGTTAGGGAGCCGAACCTTTTCTGGGGTCACTTGTGGCTCCCGCCTAGGAGTGCACATTTCCTTCAAGAATCTAGCATAGGCTGTGTAACGACCCGAGAATCCGATTACCGGGAAGGCCCGATAACCCGAGACTCGCACCGCCACCCACGAGCCCGAAGACTCGGAAGGGTTAAAAGGATGGTGTGGAAACTACACAAGCATCACAAATAATTGCAGAAATTAAACAGTTATGATATTAAGCAGGAAATGAATTAACATTTTACATGGTCCACAATAAAATAACAACAACAGCAACAGTAGTCCACGACTAGTACAGTGACAAGAAAGAAAAGTACAGCTACACGGGGCATCCCCCGGCTCTGACCTCTGGCACTACCTCTGGGCACCCGCACCACGCTTCCGCTGCGCTCCTGACACGCTCCCCGAAGGTGGCGCCTCACCTGAAACACGGTGAAAACACGCAGGGAATGAGTCTCGGAACAAGACTCAGTAGGGATCACTCGAACCCTACCTCGTAAAACGAGAAACCACTACCCTAGCGGTAGGAAGGTACCTCGGAAAGGAAAGCCCTGTACTCTACAGAACTAGACCCTAACGGCACGCAAACCGACACACGTGCCACGGTACGAGAAGACCGAAACTCAACGGTCGAACCGTCAAAACCCGAAGGTCGGAAACACACGACTGACAGTCTGACACTCCGTACTCAACAGGAGTACCACCCACTAGAAGCACAGCCGGTAGCGTCCCCTGACGTCTTACACCGCACCGCAGGTGAACCGCCTGACATGGTAGGTCCTACCCGAGGCGCAAACACCGTACAAGTAACTACAACAAGTGACTAGCTGGGGTCACGCCCGTCGACGTGGGTCCAACCGCCCCCAACCACGTGTGCACACACAGACCGCGCGTCCCTGGTCTGGCCCTCTGACCGGTTTTCCCCTCAGCCGGACTCTGGCTGCAAGACGTGGGGCCCAACGGTAACCGGTCCACAAACCGTCTCTAAAGGTCAGCCCGTACACCACTCCCTGGTGCGACTAGCACACGCGTACTAGTAGGCTACGACTAGTGGAGGGTCACAGAAGGAGTAGACTCTCAAGTCTCGGAAAACAACGGTGCAACTGCAGGTACGAGGAACGCTCCTTGTACCAACACCGACGCACGGTGACCAGCTGACAACAACATCTCCCGGTACACTCTGTACGACGAGAGACACACCGACGCAACCCGTACCCTTGAACGGTCCACACTGGGCCGCCCAAGGAAGTACGGTCACACAGGGACCGCGCAAGGATTAGAACGGTCATATCAGGACCGTTCCACCCAGGGTCCAAACGACGGATAAACGGCCAACACAGGACCGTTCAAACAGATGTGCGGCCAACTCTTGACCGCACGTGGGTGAGGAACGGTCACCTCCTGGCCGCTCGTCTCCCAACGGTAAAAAGCCTGGACGGTTAGTCCTTAGCCGCACTTGGGGAAGGGCGGCTACGGCTTAGCCGTTCAGGTGTTGTGCGGTCAGGGCCAGACCGCACATCCAACCATAGCGCTAGGGGATGTACGGCCAGCACCTGGCCGTGCAAGGGGTTATGCGGTCAGCTCCTGGCCGCACATCCCAGAGCACTGCACAACGGTCACAACCAACGGTCAAAACCCTTGGGGTTGGGCGGTAGCTGTGGGGCCGCACATTAGGATATGCGGTCCCACGATAGACCGCCCAAGCCCACTGCGCGCCAAGCCTCACCCAAAGCGCGCCGAGCCGATGAACGGTCCGAACGGAACCGCATAGGGGTTGTGCGGCCACTGGTTCGACCGCACATCGCTCACCGGCGAGAAAATGGCGAACCTCACCGGAATCGCCCAATCGGCCTCAAAACAAACCCCACGGAGGGGGAAATGGCGAGAGAAGAACCCCCAAGCCCCCTAGCATGCTCCTACGCCCGTAAACCGTGAAATCGGGGCTCAAAACGATGGATCGGACGAACTCACCCCGCGGCATGATCGACCCTTCCCGGCTCAAAATAAACCCCTCTCGACCTCGTCTCGAGCTGAAACTCACGGGGAAGGAAGACATGAGGCTAAGGAACGTCACCCTACCTCCGGTCCGCGACGAAACGCTCCGATCCGAGCTCGAAGTCGCGAAGAACGCCGCTAGAATCTCGCCTCTCCACGCCTCCCACGCTCGCCGTATGCCCGCACGATCGCCTCGCCGCCGCCCACGTCACCGCGCCGTCGCCCCGCCGCCGTCTGCAGCCGGAGGGGAGCTCGCCGTGGCCAACCGGGAGGAAGAGAGGGAGAGAGCCGGCCACGGTCGCGTGAGGGAGAGAGAGGAAGGAAGAAGAAGAAAAGAGAAAAGAAGAAAAAGAAAAGAAAAGAAAATGGGAATATATAGAAAATCCGATTTTTCGGAAAAATACCGAAAATTAGAAAAATACATTTCCGGAATCCTCGGAACGCACCGATCGCAACGGTACCACTCGTGTCCGTGTGAACAGCCCGGTTCACCCGCAACGAGCGTCCGAAGAGAAAAGCCGAAACACACACCGGGAATCGGAAAACACGCGCGGAAAAAGCCACGGAACGCCTCCGGGCCTCCGAAACGACTCCGGATCGCGCCGATCCGAACACGAAAGATGTCCGAAACGAAATTTCGGACACAACGGAGCCGGACACTCCGAAAACTAGATCCGGGACCCACGAAGAAGGATCCGAAAGGTCCGGGATATTACAGCCCTCCCCCCTTAAGGAATTTCGTCCTCGAAATTGAGAACAACCCAAGGGGAAAGAAGAGGAAGACTCACTCAAACAGATACGGGAACTGCTGACGCATCTCGTCCTCACGTTCCCACGAAGCCTCACCACCAGAGTGTCGTTGCCACACGACCTTGACCAAGGGAATAACCTTGTTCCGCAGGCGCTGCTCTCGCCTATCCTCCACGCGGATCGGAAACTCTGGGAGAGAAAGATCTGGAGTCACCTCAGGCCAAACGGAAAACTCGAGCACATGAGAGTCATCGGGCATATACTTCCGCAACATAGAGACGTGGAACACGTCATGCACCGACGCCAACTCAGAGGGTAACTGCAACCGGTAAGCAACCTCACCGATGCGCTCCACAATCGCGAAAGGACCAATATAGCGGGGACTCAGCTTCCCACGCCGTCCAAACCGCATCACCCCCTTCATCGGAGAAACTCTCAAGAACACATGATCGCCCACGGCGAACTCGAGGGGCTGCCGCCTACGGTCAGCATAGCTCTTCTGCCGACTCTGGGCCGCCAACATGTTCTGACGAACCAGGTGCACAACATCCACACATTGCTGCACCAATTCCGGTCCCGTCAAAACACGCTCACCCACCTCAAACCAATCAAGTGGAGTCCGACAAGGACGCCCATACAATGCCTCATAAGGAGCCATGCCGATGCTCGAATGAAAGCTGTTGTTATAGGCAAACTCCACTAACGGTAGGTGATGAATCCAACTCCCCTGCCACTCCAGGCAGCAGGATCTCAGCATGTCCTCCAAAGTCTGAATGGTCCTCTCAGACTGACCATCTGACTGTGGATGATACGCCGAGCTAAATGCCAACTCCGTGCCAAGAGCTCGCTGGAAACTCCTCCAGAATCCAGAAGTGAAGCGCGGATCCCGATCCGACACGATCGAAATGGGAACCCCATGCAACGGCACGATCCGCTCCACATACAGACGAGCCAACCTGGACACGCTCCAGCTGACCTTGACCGGTAACAATCGAGTCACCTTCGTCAGCCGATCCACCAGCAACCAAATACTGTCCTGCCCAGTCGGGGTTCTGGGCAACCCCACCACAAAATCCGTGGTCACATGGTCCCACTTCCAAGCAGGAACATCCAAGGGCTGGAGAGTACCGCCTGGTCGCTGATGCTCTGCCTTCACTTGCTGACAGATCAGGCACCTGGCCACAAACTCTGCGACATCTCTCTTCATGCCAGGCCACCAGAACTGCCTCCGCAAGTTCCGATACATCTTCGTCGCACCCGGGTGCACAGTGTACCTGCTCCCATGAGCCTCGCGTAACACCGTACGACGAACCTGCTCCTCCGCTGGGACGTACAGCCTGCCACGAAACCTCGCAGCACCGTCCTCGCCGAGCTCCACATCAGCCATCGCAAGAATCCGGGGCAACTCAGGGTCCGCATGCTGAGCCTCTGTCACCTGACGACGAATAGCAGGAGTGACAGTCAGACTCGCAAGCACTGCCAACCCTGGCTTCTGGGGAATCTTGAGCCTGAAAGATACTTCGGGCACCTGTTCCCAGAGCCTCCACTTCCTCAGCATCAAGGTACTGACCGCAACCTTCCTACTCAAGGCATCGGCGACGACATTCATCCTGCCCGGCTGATAAGACAGGGTGAAGTCATAGTCCTTCATGAACTCCATCCAACGCCTCTGTCTGAGGTTCAGATCTCTCTGCGAGAACACATACCTCAAACTCTGATGGTCAGTGAACACCTCGAACTTCTCACCGTACAGATAATGCCTCCAGATCTTCAACGCGAAGATCACTGCCGCCAACTCAAGGTCATGGGTAGGGTAGTTCTCCTCATGGGGCTTTAGCTGCCGAGATGCATAAGCCACCACTCTACCATGCTGCATCAGAACAGCACCCAATCCGACGCCGGAAGCATCTGTACACACCACAAAACCTCCCGATCCAGAAGGCAAAACCAACACCGGAGCCGAGGTGAGCAATCTCTTCAGTTCCCTAAAGCTCTGCTCACACTCCTCGGACCAGACGAAAGGCACATCCTTCCGCGTGAGCCTCGTCATCGGGGTCGCAATGCGGGAAAAATCCTGGATAAACCGGCGATAATAACCCGCAAGCCCCAAGAAACTCCGGATCTCCGTCACCGACCTCGGCCTCGGCCATTGCATCACAGCCTCGACCTTGGCGGGATCCACGGAAATGCCATCACCAGAAATCACGTGCCCCAGAAAGTGCACCTCGCTGAGCCAAAACTCGCACTTGCTGAGCTTCGCATACAACTGGTGATCTCGCAACGTCTGCAGCACCACACCCAAATGGTACGCATGCTCCTCAGCAGACCGCGAATAAACAAGGATGTCATCCACGAAAATGACCACGAACTGGTCCAAATACGGGTGGAACACCCTCTGCATCAAGTCCATGAAGGCTGCTGGGGCATTGGTGAGCCCAAACGGCATCACCAGAAACTCATAATGCCCGTACCTCGTACTGAACGCAGTCTTCTCCACATCGGACTCGCGAATTCTCAGCTGATAGTAACCGGACCGCAAATCAATCCGCGAGAACACTCGCGCAGACTGAAGCTGGTCGAACAAGTCATCAATCCGCGGCAATGGATACTTGTTCTTAATGGTCACGTCATTCAGCTGCCGATAGTCAATGCACAGCCGCAGACTACCGTCCTTCTTCTTCACGAACAACACGGGCGCACCCCAAGGGGAAAAGCTCGGACGAATGTACCCCTTGGCCAACAGTTCCTGCAACTGCGCCCTCAACTCCCTCAACTCCGCGGGGGCCATACGGTAGGGAGCCTTCGCCAAAGGTACCGTACCAGGTACAACCTCGATCACGAAATCGATCTCCCGCTGGGGAGGTAATCCAGGCAACTCCTCAGGAAAAACATCGGGAAACTCGCACACCACCGCAATGTCCTCGACATTCGGCTCCATCCGGTCAGACACAACCACAGACGCGAGAAAACCCTGACAACCTGAATCAAGCAATCGACGGGCTCGAATAGCAGAGATAAGAAATCGAGAAGAGGCGGAACGGATACCTTGGAAATAGAAGGTCCTCTTGCTCGGATGTTGGAAGTAGACCCTCTTCATCCCACAATCCACCACCGCTCCATGAGTCTCGAGCCAATCCATGCCTAGAATCACGTCGTAATCCCAAGGCTGCAACGCATACAACCTGCCTGGCATACTCCGCCCATCGATCCACACCGGAACCTGGTCGAAGCAATACGGAGTGACCATAAAGTCACCCGAAGGCAACTCCACAGCCAAATCACAGGACAACTGGGTCACCGGCTCCTCGACGCTCGACGCGAAATCCTCCGAAATGAACGAATGAGACGCGCCAGAATCAAATAAAACCCGAGCCGCACAACCCAAAATCTGAACGGTACCTTCCACGAGCTGCGACGCCATTGCCTCTGCCCTGGTCAAGTGCGTGATCTGGCCACGAGCTCTCTGCCTGCCTCCCACACTAGCTGACCTGGGTAGCGGCGGATACTGTCCCTGCTGCTGCTGCTGCTGGGAAACCTGCTGCTGCGGCGGCCTCTGAGGACAGTCGCGCGCCATATGCCCTGGCTGGTCACACCGAAAACAGATGATCGGCGCCGTGCACTGCCTGCCTGGGTGGGTCCCACTACACCGTGGACAAGGTCCTCGCGATCCACCCACCGATCCCTGTCGCTGCAAAGGAAACGGCTGCTGCACACTGCCCGATGAAGCCTGCCCCTGATCCCTGGACTTCTTCTTGCCGAACCCCTTCTTGAAGAACTTTTTGACCTTCGTGCCAAAGGACGCAGATCCTGTCACCGAAGCTGCCGATGCCGGTACTCCTGAACCACCCGACGCAGACTGAAAGAAACCCTGCTGCTGAGTAGCCGACTGCTGGCTGCGACCTGACACAGACTGCCCCTGGCTGATCGGTCCTCGAGTCCTCTGCATATCCATCTCCAAGGAAATCGCAACACGAGACGCCGTCTCGAGATCAGTGGCCCCATTCGCGATCAGATGGTGCCTCAGCTCCAGCCTCAAGCCCTGCACAAACTGCGTCGTCCTCACCCTCTCATGCTCCATGATATGAGGTGCGTACCGACCCAGCTCGACAAATCGGGCCCTGTACTGCAACACGGACATGTCACCCTGCACCAGCTCCAGAAACTCCCGCATCCGCTGCGTAGCAACAATATCTGGACAGTACGTACGCTCGAAAGCACTGACAAAGTCATCCCACTCGATCTGCTCAAGCGGACGAAGCTGAAAGGACGTCTTCCACTCGGAAGACCACCACCTCCGAGCCGTACCCTGCAACTGGTTGTAGGCCAACACCACTCTGTCCTCGACAGCACTCTTTGCAGAACTGAACACCCGCTCCATCTCATCAAGCCAATCACGAGCCGCATCAGGGTCTGCCTGGCCGCTAAAGTAAGGTGGATGAAACTGCATGAAATCCCTCACTGCTCGGCCTGGCCCACCCCTGACTGACGAGCCCTCACCGGCCTCTCCGCCGAACTGCTGAGCCATGAGATGGTACATGCCACGGAGAAAACCCTCGGCCCCCGGAGCCCTCGCAGCATCCGCGGCCTCGGTAGCTCCCGGAACTCTGCTATGCTCCTCCTGGTCCCTCTGGACCCCCTGCTGGATCTCCTGACCTCCAGCCGACTGCCCCTGCTGAGAGCGAGAACTCCTCCTCGGCGCCATCCTCGCTCCTTAAGCACAAGACAGAAAACTCAGAAACGGAAGGTCAGAATAAAACACGCGGTGCCCCATGCCAGCGTCACATGTACATCATCGTTGTGGACTAGTGGACCAATACAATTACCTATGATTCTCATGTAATTCCACAACCGCGCTCTGATACCAGCTGTAACGACCCGAGAATCCGATTACCGGGAAGGCCCGATAACCCGAGACTCGCACCGCCACCCACGAGCCCGAAGACTCGGAAGGGTTAAAAGGATGGTGTGGAAACTACACAAGCATCACAAATAATTGCAGAAATTAAACAGTTATGATATTAAGCAGGAAATGAATTAACATTTTACATGGTCCACAATAAAATAACAACAACAGCAACAGTAGTCCACGACTAGTACAGTGACAAGAAAGAAAAGTACAGCTACACGGGGCATCCCCCGGCTCTGACCTCTGGCACTACCTCTGGGCACCCGCACCACGCTTCCGCTGCGCTCCTGACACGCTCCCCGAAGGTGGCGCCTCACCTGAAACACGGTGAAAACACGCAGGGAATGAGTCTCGGAACAAGACTCAGTAGGGATCACTCGAACCCTACCTCGTAAAACGAGAAACCACTACCCTAGCGGTAGGAAGGTACCTCGGAAAGGAAAGCCCTGTACTCTACAGAACTAGACCCTAACGGCACGCAAACCGACACACGTGCCACGGTACGAGAAGACCGAAACTCAACGGTCGAACCGTCAAAACCCGAAGGTCGGAAACACACGACTGACAGTCTGACACTCCGTACTCAACAGGAGTACCACCCACTAGAAGCACAGCCGGTAGCGTCCCCTGACGTCTTACACCGCACCGCAGGTGAACCGCCTGACATGGTAGGTCCTACCCGAGGCGCAAACACCGTACAAGTAACTACAACAAGTGACTAGCTGGGGTCACGCCCGTCGACGTGGGTCCAACCTCCCCCAACCACGTGTGCACACACAGACCGCGCGTCCCTGGTCTGGCCCTCTGACCGGTTTTCCCCTCAGCCGGACTCTGGCTGCAAGACGTGGGGCCCAACGGTAACCGGTCCACAAACCGTCTCTAAAGGTCAGCCCGTACACCACTCCCTGGTGCGACTAGCACACGCGTACTAGTAGGCTACGACTAGTGGAGGGTCACAGAAGGAGTAGACTCTCAAGTCTCGGAAAACAACGGTGCAACTGCAGGTACGAGGAACGCTCCTTGTACCAACACCGACGCACGGTGACCAGCTGACAACAACATCTCCCGGTACACTCTGTACGACGAGAGACACACCGACGCAACCCGTACCCTTGAACGGTCCACACTGGGCCGCCCAAGGAAGTACGGTCACACAGGGACCGCGCAAGGATTAGAACGGTCATATCAGGACCGTTCCACCCAGGGTCCAAACGACGGATAAACGGCCAACACAGGACCGTTCAAACAGATGTGCGGCCAACTCTTGACCGCACGTGGGTGAGGAACGGTCACCTCCTGGCCGCTCGTCTCCCAACGGTAAAAAGCCTGGACGGTTAGTCCTTAGCCGCACTTGGGGAAGGGCGGCTACGGCTTAGCCGTTCAGGTGTTGTGCGGTCAGGGCCAGACCGCACATCCAACCATAGCGCTAGGGGATGTACGGCCAGCACCTGGCCGTGCAAGGGGTTATGCGGTCAGCTCCTGGCCGCACATCCCAGAGCACTGCACAACGGTCACAACCAACGGTCAAAACCCTTGGGGTTGGGCGGTAGCTGTGGGGCCGCACATTAGGATATGCGGTCCCACGATAGACCGCCCAAGCCCACTGCGCGCCAAGCCTCACCCAAAGCGCGCCGAGCCGATGAACGGTCCGAACGGAACCGCATAGGGGTTGTGCGGCCACTGGTTCGACCGCACATCGCTCACCGGCGAGAAAATGGCGAACCTCACCGGAATCGCCCAATCGGCCTCAAAACAAACCCCACGGAGGGGGAAATGGCGAGAGAAGAACCCCCAAGCCCCCTAGCATGCTCCTACGCCCTTAAACCGTGAAATCGGGGCTCAAAACGATGGATCGGACGAACTCACCCCGCGGCATGATCGACCCTTCCCGGCTCAAAATAAACCCCTCTCGACCTCGTCTCGAGCTGAAACTCACGGGGAAGGAAGACATGAGGCTAAGGAACGTCACCCTACCTCCGGTCCGCGACGAAACGCTCCGATCCGAGCTCGAAGTCGCGAAGAACGCCGCTAGAATCTCGCCTCTCCACGCCTCCCACGCTCGCCGTATGCCCGCACGATCGCCTCGCCGCCGCCCACGTCACCGCGCCGTCGCCCCGCCGCCGTCTGCAGCCGGAGGGGAGCTCGCCGTGGCCAACCGGGAGGAAGAGAGGGAGAGAGCCGGCCACGGTCGCGTGAGGGAGAGAGAGGAAGGAAGAAGAAGAAAAGAGAAAAGAAGAAAAAGAAAAGAAAAGAAAATGGGAATATATAGAAAATCCGATTTTTCGGAAAAATACCGAAAATTAGAAAAATACATTTCCGGAATCCTCGGAACGCACCGATCGCAACGGTACCACTCGTGTCCGTGTGAACAGCCCGGTTCACCCGCAACGAGCGTCCGAAGAGAAAAGCCGAAACACACACCGGGAATCGGAAAACACGCGCGGAAAAAGCCACGGAACGCCTCCGGGCCTCCGAAACGACTCCGGATCGCGCCGATCCGAACACGAAAGATGTCCGAAACGAAATTTCGGACACAACGGAGCCGGACACTCCGAAAACTAGATCCGGGACCCACGAAGAAGGATCCGAAAGGTCCGGGATATTACAGGCTGGGACATGTTTAATGGCATCGAGGAGAGGGATGTTGATGTGTAATTGTTTGAAGAGCTCCATCATCTTCTCATTGTGGGCCGGTTGTTTCTTCTTGGGCTTTAGACAACCCCCTTCCCAAGACTCATCATTCCTCTCCTTTATTTCAAACTTTGAATTCAATTCTCCCTCCAACCGAAATATGTGTTTCTTTTACTCAATTTCAAACTTTTAGAATTTCTTTTCCCTCCAATCAAAATATGTACTTTTAACTTGGTCAACATGGTGGTGACAGTTTTGCCCCCGGCTTCTTTTGTAATTACCTTCGGTGTCCTACACACACATAATTACACTTTAGTCTATAAAAATTACCATAATGTGCACATAAATATTTAATGCTCATGATTATGCAATGGAGAATTAATGCTCATGGCCCTCAACTTTAATTTATTATTAAATAAGATAATCGAATTAATCAATTTCCGTGAAAACTCTAATTTAAATGCGGAGTTGAGGTTAACTATGAAATATGCATAATTGCCTTATTATATGCACATAAAATGGTGTATATGCAATGAATTGTCATAAGAAATGGACACTTATCAGAGACCGTTTCCTCCTGTTGGTTGGCGGCCTATAGAGGACCGTTTCTTCTCTTCGTGCGGTCCAGGGAGGACTGTCTTTTCTTGGGACGGTCTGGCATATGACCGTTTTATCAGGGGCGGTCCAGAGTGGACTGCCACCTGTCTTCTATCCGACCGGAGTTCTTTTCTCGCCGATCCTAATCCCGGGAGAGTGGACCTCGATCCCAGTGCTAACCTGCGGTCTGACTGATGCAGGGCATCATGTGGGGGCTGTACGTGGGTGCCGTGGGAACCCTAGGGAGTGGCGTGGTTTAGTTGATGTCACTGTGAGTCAGTGTCGGTACGAGGAGCAGTCCTTGTACTTTGTCTGATTTATACGTTATTTTTTGTTGGCTAGAGAGTCTACTCCTTCAGAGACCCTTCACTAGTCATAGCCTTCTGACACGCAAGTGGTCCCACCATGGAGTGGTGACGAGGCTACCCCGAGAGACATTTTTTAGACTGGTTACCGTAGGGCCCCACATCTTGCAGCCAGAGTCTGGCTGAGGGAAAAATCAGTCAGAGGGCCTGACCTAGGACGCATGGTCTGTGTGTGCACACGTGGTCGGGGGCGGTGGACCTGCGCTGACAATCGCGACCCCGGCCAGTCCATGTTCTGTGGTTACTAGTACGGGTCCCCGTTCCGCCAGGGTGCGATGAGGGGGACACCTGAGGTGCGGTCTAAGACGCAGGGGGCACATCCGGCCTTGCTTCTAGTGGGTGGTACTCCTGTCTTTGTCAGGTAGCGACTCTTGGTGTTCTGTCGGGTTGTCTCAATTTTTGTGTCGTGTTGTCAGTACTTGACGTGGCTGAGCTTTGCCGTTTACTTATTTTGTTGACCTTCACTCTACGTTTGGTTAGTGTTAGCCTTTGATTGCTTTCTGTGCAGTTTCTCGTTTTGCGAGGTAGGGGTCCGGGTGATCCCAACTGAGCCTTTTGTTATGAGGCTCATTCCCTGCATTTTTCCATGGTTTCAGGTGATGCGAGGCTTCAGGGGAGCGCTTCTGAGGCTCCACGTGGTTCTAGTGCCCAAGGTTAGTTGCCAGTTGTCAGAGCCGGGGTATGTCCCGTGTAGTTGTACTTTTCTTTCTGGACTGTACTAGTTGTGCACTACTGTTACATTTTAGACTGTTGTTAGATTGTGGATCATGTAATTTGTTTAATGTTAATCATTAAATCCTGCTTATTCATATAATCTACGTAGTTCTGTAATTATTTTAGATTCTCGTATATTTTCACACCATCCTTTTAACCCTTCCGAGTCTTCGGGCTCGTGGGTGGCGATTCGAGATTCGGCTTATCGGGCCTCTCTCGGTATTCGGATCTCGGGTCGTTACATATATATGCTATATTCTTTATTATTTAAAAAAATGAGTGACCCTCACGTAAAGATAACTCGGTGTGATGCTGATGTCATCAAGTGACGCGACATGAGGGCCACATAAAAAATGTCCATGTGAATATTCACAAGACTGGACTGTTATTTTTGTGTGGGTCTCACATCACGTCATCCGCTGACGTGGCTGATACACTAAGTTAACTTAGCATGGGATTACTCAAAAAAATTTAAAAAAATAAAGAGTGTTGCAAGTGCAAGACTCCTGGATGTAATTACAAGGGTTGTTAGATAAAGCTCTAATATTTTAAAACCCGACCCGGATCTTGACCTGGAGAGGTTAGTGGGTCACGGGTCAATGGTTTAACCGTTCGAGTTGACCCGTGACCCATAAGACTAGAACTGCTCATATCAATATTGCATACCCTTAAAATTTTAATATACCTTAAGTAGTAATTTAGAAATTCGAAAGACACACTTTCTTTTTTTCACTCTATGATTTTTCTTTCTCCTTTGTGCCTTATAGGCTGTCCGAGGGGATGGAGTCATGATGGGAGTTCACTAAATTTAGTCGTAGACTCTTAAGTTTTCTTTGTTTATTTCTACACGTAAAGAAAAAATGATTTAGAATCAAGGTTATTTCAGTTTACAAAACTTGTGTTAATACCATTAAATGTTAAGGCCATAAAAGATACAATTTCAAATATAACGCCGGATCTTCCATATTTATTTACATGTTAAATTAAAACTTAACTTAATGTTAGAAATTTAGAAAATGTGAAATAGGTCTCGAACCTGGTCGGGTCACATTAGTTTTATTGGGTTGGGCCGAGTTAACTGGGTTGAGTTGGGTTAACCTGGTTTGACCGGGTTTTAGATCTTTGTCGATCTAGGTAGAGTTTCAACCCGATTTTGAGACCGGGTCATAAGTCAACGAGTTAGACCGGCCGGGTTTTAAAACAGTGTAAAACTCTACTCTAATTTAAATTGCAATAGAATAATTACTTTGTTCCTTAAACACCCCATTTTCTCGCGAAAATGGCGTATTGCCAACAAATTTTCCGGTCCACTTTCAAAAGCTCAAGGTGCACTTGTGCCCTCTCACTAAGTATCTGTTTGAGTAAGCATAATAATCGAAGTGAAATGAAGGGAATATAGGAAACCAAATCATATTACAACTTGGGTTGCAATTATCATTAAAGGGATCACCAGACTTAACACGTATTCTTGTTTTGGATGTTCAAAACATTGATGGAGTCCCCTGAAATCTGAGGCGTGCGGGCTCCAAACTCAAAGTATATATGTATATATATATATTCCATGGTTCATATTGGAGGACACCGTAGCGTGGGGGACACAACAACAACGAAGCACAATTTTGTCCCCTTCAAAACAAGGGCATTATCTTACCGAAACAAAAAGAAGGGCACCACGAAGATCCAATGGGCGATACGAGCCCTTCCATCCAAGGGCTAGCAACAGAGGAGAACCTTGGGTGACTATCTCATAGGAAAAAGTGGATGTGTTTCCCTAAGTTTGAAGGCTTGTAATTCTTGTTGTCTGCCATCATTAATGTCATCCATAACACACGGGCGAGCCGATTGCAGCATTTTTTTTTTGGGGTTTCTCCCGAGGTTTGTCGACCCGTGTGACTCGATTGACTCGGTCTCGGTCTGGGTCGGGTCGGGTCACTCTCGACTCGATCCGTCCCGGTCCATCCTACCTCATATCTAAATAAAAAAGATTATATATATAATATATATATATATATAATAGAATAAAATAAAAAAATATATTATATATAATATATTATTAAATTAATGAGACGATCCGATCACGACTCATGACCCGATCGTCTCGCAAATGACCTGAGTCAGGTCAAGTCGTGCGGGTCAGATGACCTGTACCAGATCGACAAACCATGATTTCTCCTTCCGTATTCATCACCTTATGAGCGCGACCTTCGCTCCTATGCTCTTACTTAGGCACCTGATGCTGTTTATTTAATATATATATTAATTAGTGCTTATAGGTGTGTTTACCCACATAAATTTCTTCTGCAATGCATGACGCAAGGCAGGAGTAGAGGAAACTTGGACGCAGTGCCCCCTGGCTGAATTCAAGTTGCACAACTAGCAACCGACCCATGCGCTCGCATGAATGAATATAAAAAGGGGAAAAAAACAAGAACAAAATATCCTAATAAAAATGGGTTCTCTGAGAACTTTCCAGTGGGTTGACCGGTAAAGATTTCACCTCATCGTGAGGTGATCCGACTCTTGAGGAAGTGAGGGAGGAAATTTAACTCAAATCACATTTAATCCTCAAATTTATTAATTTAAAAAAATGACGTGCATATATTATGCGTCATTAAATTTAAATATAAATCTCTCACACTCCGTGTAGAAGTTAACGTAGAAGAATATTACGTGCTAATTTCTTCTTCACAAAAAAAAAAGATAAAGTGGGTTCTCTTCGAAGACTCTAAATTGGCACCCTTTTAGAGTTCCAAGGTCCCCACCACCTTGTAAAGATCTCAAAAAGGAAAATAAGAAAAAAGATCGAGAAATTTGGATGGAATATATTTTTTTCTCGGGTGCAAAGTGTGTTAGTGTTCGTTTAGCTTCCAAACCCACTTCATAACCAGATCATAAGCATTGACCCGTTCGTGGATTCAAAGATTTGGTAAGACAACCCACGTCATGCCATTTTTTATAAGGAAGATGCGTGGGCAGTGGTCAGCAACGGTGGCGAGATGAACGGGGTTGGGGTTTCCAAGGGAGGTTATATATAATATGTGTGTTGTCTTCGTCGGCTTGGTTGGCCACCCCGCTGCAAAGCTAATGATGGGTTGGTCTCTCTAATCACGTGCGGGGATGAACACTAATTATTGTTAATTAGTTGTTGACATCATTATGCGTATCATGCTTAGTGACTAGGTTTCGACGCCTAACCCTCTCCAAACCCAACTCAGATTTCAAAACATGATGGGGGTGAACAAGCTGGCGTAAAGCATGGTTCAAAGATCTCAATGAAATATGTCTTTAATGGATGTCATTAAAGTTAGGGGCGTGTAACGGAATTGGTGCAGTGTATACGTTTGCATGGATACCCTTCAGTGCTCGCTCTCTGATGTAACCTCTTGGTCCCTGGCGTCTCCATAATCACAGTTTGGCCATTGTTACTTAAAGAGTGGAAATGAATACATATATATGCGGTGGAAGGCCTCTGAGTCCTAGGCTTTAGGAGAGGTTTTTCTCAATTAGTTGAAAAGTTGGTAATTAATATTCAGAAGATAATATCTGATCATCCGGCCATATTCTTCGTGGCATATGGGCACTAGCTTGACGAGAATATTTGTATATATTGTCATTTTGAAACATGAGATATATATCTATGCTCACTTGCTAGACAGGTCATTTGCTAATTTTTTTTGGGGTTCATCCAAGTATGCGAACAAAAGACATTAGAAATCCTGGAAAGTAATTTGTAAACCTGTTAACTGTGGAGGATTGGGGATTTTATCCCTCAGGCAGATGGAAGCTGCTTTCAGGACTAAAATGTTGTGGAAGGCCATGCATTCAGATTCAAGATGGGCTGAGTATTTCATAGCAAAGTATATTAGAGGAAGACATATCTCTGAGGTTGACTTCAAGGAGATGAAAGGCCATGTCAAAAGGAGTTGGTCCCAGGCCAAGATTGCTATTTTGAAACATAAAAAAGTGATCATTGGTAATGGTTGTTCTACTAATTTCTGGTTGGACAATTGGATTAGCAATCAGCCCCTGGCTTCTCTTATCCCTGACATTATCACCCCTAACAAGAATTCCACAGTCAGTGAAGTATTACTCAATCCATCTACAGAAGTCATTACCATTATTGAGAATCATATTCCTACTACGCTTCGTTCAGCCATTTGGCTCACCTCTCTCTGTCAGGAAAAGGATAAGGCAGTGTGGAGCCTTTCCTCTTCGGGAGAATGTCAAATATCATCAATCTACAAACACTCCTGCAGAACTGTTCCGCAGTAGAATTTGTTCCCAAGTGAGCAGATTTGGTCCAAATGGATTCCTCTAAAGTTCTCAGTCCTCTTATGGAAAATCTGGAACAACAGCATCCCAACTGATTCAAGAGTGAAATCTCTTGGCATCCCTATTACATCCAAATGTGTCTGTTGTAAAAATCCGCAAGAAGAGGATATAAACCACTTATTTGTTAAAAGTGATTGGGCTTCAGAGTTATGGTCTATTTTTCACAGGTCTGGATGCCAAATCTGGGGACATTCAGCAAGATCCCTGATTCAAAATGCAGTGGATAACAATAAAGCTAAATCTCTTTATGGTCTTTTCCGGATTGCTATCCTTGCTTGTGGCATGTGGGAAATATGGATAGCCAAGAATTCAGCTTTGCATGAAGACAAATCTGCTACTCCCCAAAGCATCTACCACAAGGTGCTTTTCTAGGTTAAGCAAATTCTGAGCTCTGCTAATCTTAAGAAAGGCCATCCTAAATCTCATAGCATATTGGTTGGATTTGGCATAAAAGTTGTAGTTAAAAATCCTCCTTGGATCAAAATTATCAAATGGGCCTATCCCCCTTGGCCTCAAATCAAGCTTGATACCGATGGAGCAAGCAAACTTTCAGGATCTTCTGGTGGAGGTGGTGTCATCAGAGATCACAAAGGAAATATTATGCTGGCTTTCTCTCACTCTTATGTGCAATGCAATAGTCTTGTTGCTGAAGCCCGGGCATTATTGGATGGCATCAAATATCTTCAAACACCTCCTTTCCAACAGACTGTGATAGAGTGTGATTCACTTCTACTAGTGCAAATTATCCAAAAGAAGACAGATTGTCCTTGGGAGGTTATCCCCTTTGCTAGAGAGATCTGGAGATTGTTTCCTCTCCATGAGAATATATCTCATATTTTCAGAGAGGTTAATGTTGTAGCCGATTCTCTTGCCAATTGGGCTTGTCATTCTCATTGTAATTCTTTTTTTAATTTGCAGCACGAGATTCCCATTCTTGTTAGAGGTACTGCTAGTCTTGATAAGCTAGGTATGCCTAGCCTTAGAGCGATATAATGTTTCTTTTTCATTGATTAATAAAATACCCCCTAGATGTGACATAGAAAGTGTAGTCTGAATTGGATGCACTTTTCATATCACCACTAGGTAGGGGCTTTCTATCAAAAAAAATATATATCTATGCTCACCATTATGCACTTTTAGAATAATAGGACATCTTTTGTATATTCCATCTATCAACACATAATAGGAGTCATTAGATTGATTTTTTTTAATTTTTTTGAATAATTTTTTTTTCTAATTTGTAGTCCTTGTAAAATATCGTTTTCAGTTTTTAGTCTACATAAGTTAACTATTTAGTCATGGCTCCAAGAAACTTAACCTTTTTATTTTGGATAAAGGGGAACCTGACGAGACTTACAACTAAATCCATCCAATTGGTCACCATTTTAGAGGAAGGAAGGAAGATTCATGGAATATTTCGTCAAAATAATTAAATATGATATTTTATGAGAACTAAAAATAAATGTTAAAAAAATAGAGTGTAGATTGTAGAGGAAGGGGGGGGGGACCTCACATGGATGGAGGGGTTCTCTCTCTCTCTCGTTACGCCGGAGCTCTGCTCTCTGCCCCCCTCCATCTCTTTCGTTGCTCTCAGTGCCACCCCCGTCGCACCTCTCTCTCTCTCTCTCTCTCTCTCTCACACACACACACACACACACACGCACACACACACACACACTCACACAGACGCAACCCCCCCAGACACACACCGCGCGTCTCTCCCTCTCTGGACATAATGACAGTGCAGTAGTGGAGGTATATTTGAACTCCTTGGATTAACTTCCCATGAAGAAGAAAAATCTTCAAATGTATTGGTTGCTTATCTTCAGTTAATTGTATGACCTTTGTATTACGGGCTCAAATGCACTATTTGCAGGATGGCAAACATACGGATCAAATTTAAAAAAAACATTTTGTCGAACAACCCACATTCATGACTCGCTAAAAACAGACATGATTTGGATAGGAAATTCAAAAGAAATTTACAATTACTCACTTTTTGGAGTACTTAGATTGTATAAGAATATAGAATTCTGGTACATTATTGCCGACAGAAATGCTAAAAATAACTTCAAAAGAAAATTATTGCCATAGTACGTACATAGAATGAATTGTAGCGAATTTGATAACGGGTTAGGTTAGGGGCAGGTGATCTATCCGGGGTGATACACCCGACCCCTAACCTTAACCGAGATGGATTAACTCATTCCACATATTTTCTAAGAATGAGTTAATCCACTTTAACCCTATACGACCCCGGTTAAGAAAAAAAATATCAAACAAGGAATATATTGAGTCCCTTTGGTGCAATCCGGATTTAGAAGCTTAAGGTGGGGTTGAATAGATCCCTTAAGAAAATACACCCTATTACAAATTGAAAACTTAGATGAACCTTCGGTTTCAACACAGCGGATTACAAGCAGATCTTGCTCAAATGAGGCTACTAGCTAACAAACATATGGTGTTTATATGTGTTGCGCCAACGAGCCAATGGAGCAAGACACCATACCAAAAAGTGTCAAGAGATGCGGTTTAGGAAGATACTAGGGTTGACGCAACCATGTACTAGAGTCAACGAAGCCTCACTATACTAAACTTGAAACAGTCCTTCATAGTGACAAGATCACAGTGTTAAGCACATTGGATCCCAAGGAGTTTTCCTACTCGAGACAACCACTATGCGTGTAAGGACCGAGCAGATTAGAGTGAGTGTGTGTGGTGTGCAGACATAACAATGCATGTCTGAATCTGAAGCACGATTCCCTGTGAATGGGATGGAGGAAATGGAGCAAATCACAAGGAACAAACCACCTCACAATATTTTTAAGGTGGTTTGGTTGCAAACCCGCAACCTACGTCCACCCCTCACCAAACCGGCTGAGGTTTCACTACACGCTGCAAATGTAGCACGGGGATAAGTCCCCAACACACGCTAATACACAGCTTACAGGGATGAATCGCACACACACATGCTGATACACAGCTTGACCACTGACTAACAGCTTGATCGCTCATACACAGCTTGACAGGGAACACAGTCCCAAGACCGCTGATACACAACTTAACTGCTGACACACAACTTGACGGGGAACACAATCCCAAGACCGCTGATACACAGGTTAACCGCTAACACACAGCTTGACGGGGAACACAGTCCCAAGACTGTTGATACACAGCTTAATGAGGACCAAGCTCTTCATGAGGACAAGGTCCTCACGCTGCAAGACTGCAGCACACACGGGGACAAACCCCACACACACACACAAGGCTGAGCACAGCCAAAGATCACCTCCGGTCTCTAAACAAAGCACCGGACACACTGTTGTAAGCACAACAAAACACACAGAAGATGCAACCAGAGTTTAAACTGAATACACAAAATGAAACAAAGAAAACGAATGTAGCTTCAGAACAAGTTCACGAAGCTAAAACTGCAGATCTGAAATCAGATTTGTACTCTTCTCTTCTAGCTTAGACCGGCTGCAAGGAGGAGCTGCACTTCTCTCTTCTTCTTCTTCTCTTTAAGCACTGGTTTGAATCGAACTAGGACTAGACTGCTCTCTCTCTTTTCTCTTTACTCTTTTTCTTCTTCCTCTCAAATTTTCTGCGTTGACTCTCTTCTTCTTCAAGGGCAGCAGCAGCTCCTCTTCAGGCAGGAGCTTCGTATATATAGAGAGGCTTGGTGGAAGATTTCCCTCCAAGAGATCTGCATTTGGTTATTTTGAATTATCATAAGGCTCTTTGACCACTGACCTTTTCTCTTGATTGGTCCACCACATCTGATAGCAGGACCAAGATAATTTTCTCATACAGAAATCTGATTGGCCCAGGGAAATACCAGTTTTCTATCTAGAGCCACCTTCTAGATCTGTATTTTGATTGGCCCTCATGGCAGAAGAAAGGTTTGACTTGAAATCTCATTGGTGGTGTCCAAAAGGTAGAGTACAGTGACAACTGACCTTTCCCAAATCTATCTACTGACGGATCTCCTTTCAAAAAGGTTATCCTTGAGCCTCATGATGGAGAAGGACACTTCTCTGTCCTAGGAGCCTTTTTTAGACCTCAAAAGGTGTGTGTTTGGAGGTTTATGTCGGCTATTTTTGGTCTCTGTACGACCTCTGAAGTGTTGTAGTTTTTAACAGAATCAGACTTGAAAAAATTCAGGTGCGTCGACGCAACAAACCATCGCGTCAACGCAGCTTCATAGCTTCTTTGAGTTGCTGGCGTGCCAGGCCTTCATGGAGTCGACGCAGCTATACGGGTGCATCGACGCATCCTTGGAGAGACGCATTTACAATGGCTTCTGAGAGAGCCTTGCGTCGATGCCCAGAAAGATTGGGGTCGACACATCCAACAACGGCCGTCTATCTAACTTCAGCTGGAGCTTGATGAGGTCGACGCGGATCAATGGTGAGGTCGACGCCGCTGAAGATGGCTTGAAGCTTCCATGCTGGAAGCAGTTTGGAGTCGATGTAGAATTGTCATGGCGTCGACGCAATCACTGCAGTGTGCTTAAATCTACTTCTGAAAATCATTTGGAGTCGATGCCACATGTCGGTGGAGTCGACGCAGCCTTGTGCAATTTTGATAATTCTTTCTTTTGCCAAACCCTTTCTGTATTTCTTGAGTTCCGTGCATCCAAGGGCCTTTGCACCTTGGGCTTCACTCAGTCCTTTTCAACTTCATATCATTAAGAGGAAAGCCTTTTGCTCCTATGTTTGAGTACGTCGACCAATGCTCCTTACTTGCATTTCCATTTCTACTGCTATTGCAAGCTTGAACTTGCTTGCTGCACTAGTATAGCTGATGTTGGCCTTGTTCATGCCCTTAACTTCAATGCATCACATCAGATGACATATGGCATGATATCTTCACATCGCTCATCTTCATGATAGGAGTCATTAGATTGATTTTTTTTAATTTTTTTGAATAATTTTTTTTCTAATTTGTAGTCCTTGTAAAATATCGTTTTCAGTTTTTAGTCTATATAAGTTAACTGTTTAGTCATGGCTCCAAGAAACTTTAACCTTTTTATTTTGGATAACGGGGAACCTAACGAGACTTACAACTAAATCCATCCAATTGGTCACCATTTTAGAGGAAGGAAGGAACATTCATGGAATATTTCGTCAAAATAATTAAATATGATATTTTATGAGAACTAAAAATAAATGTTAAAAAAATAGAGTGTAGATTGTAGAGGAAGGGGGGACCTCACATGGATGGAGGGGTTCTCTCTCTCTCTCTATGGGCGGGATATATTCTACTCTCTGCTCTCTCTCTCTCGTTACGCCGGAGCTCTGCTCTCTGCCCCCCTCCATCTCTTTCGTTGTTCTCAGTGCCACCCCCGTCGCACCTCTCTCTCTCTCTCTCTCTCTCACACACACACACACACACACACACTCACACAGACGCAACCCCCCCCCCAGACACACACCGCGCGTCTCTCCCTCTCTGGACATAATGACAGTGCAGTAGTGGAGGTATATTTGAACTCCTTGGATTAACTTCCCATGAAGAAGAAGAATCTTCAAATGTATTGGTTAGCTTATCTTCAGTTAATTTTATGACCTTTGTATTACGGGCTCAAATGCACTATTTGCAGGATGGCAAACATACGGATCAAATTTTTAAAAAACATTTTGTCGAACAACCCACATTCATGACTCGCTAAAAACAAACATGCTTTGGATAGGAAATGCAAAAGAAATTTACAATTACTCACTTTTTGGAGTACTTGGATTGTATAAGAATATAGAATTCTGGTACATTATTGCTTACAGAAATGCTAAAAATAACTTCAAAAGAAAAATATTGCCATAGTACGTACATAGAATGAATTGTAGTGAGTTTGATAACGGGTTAGGTTAGGGGCGGGTGGCTTATCCGGGGTGGTACATCCGACCCCTAACCCTAACCGATGTGCATTAACTCATTCCACATATTTTCTAAGAATGAGTTAATCCACTTTAACCCTATACGACCCCGGTTAAGAAAAAAAATATCAAACAAGGAATATGTTGGGTCCCTTTGATGCAATCTGGATTTAGAAGAAGGGGTTGAATAGATCCCTTAAGAAAATACACCCAAGTACAAATTGAAAACTTAGATGAACCTTCGATTTCAACACAGCGGATTACAAGCAGATCTTGCTCAAATGAGACTACTAGCTAACAAACATCTTGTGTTTATATGTGTTGCACCAACGAGCCAATGGAGCAAGACACCATACCAAAAAGTGTCAAGAGATGCGGTTTAGGAAGAGACTAGGGTCGACGCAACCGTGTACTAGAGTCGACGCAGCCTCACTATACTGGACTTGAAACAGTCCTTCATAGTGACAAGATCACAGTGTTAAACACATTGGATCTCAAGGAGTTTTCCTACTCGAGACAACCACTATGCGTGTAAGGACCGAGCAGATTAGAGTGAGTGTGTGTGGTGTGCAGACATAACAATGCATGTCTGAATCTGAAGCATGATTCCCTGTGAATGGGTATGGAGGAAATGGAGCAAACCACAAGGAACAAATCACCTCACAATATTTTTAAGGTGGTTCGGTTGCAAACTCGCAACCTACGTCCACCCCTCACCAAAACCGCTGAGGCTTCACTACATACTACAAATGTAGCACGGGGATAAGTCCCCAACACACGCTGATACACAGCTTACGGGGATGAACCCCACACACACATGCTGATACACAGCTTGACCGCTGACTAACAGCTTGACCGCTCATACACGGCTTGACGGGGAACACAGTCCCAAGACCGCTGATACACATCTTAACCGCTAACACACAACTTGACGGGGAACACAATCCCAAGACCGCTGATACACAGGTTAACCGCTGATACCCAAGACGGTTGATACACAGCTTAATGAGGACCAAGCTCCTCATGAGGACAAGGTCCTCATGCTGCAAGACTGTAGCACACACGGGGACGAACCCCACGGGGACAAACCCCCCACACACACACACGGCTGAGCACAGCCAAAGAACACCTCCGGTCTCTAAACAGAGCACCAGACACACTACTGTAAGCACAACAAAACACACAGAAGATGAAATCAGAGTTTAAACCGAATACACAAAATGAAACAAAGAAAACAAATGTAGCTTAGGAACAAGTTCACGAAGGTGAAACTACAGATCTGAAATCAGATTTGTACTCTTCTCTTCACTCTTCTCTTCTACCTCAGACCGGCTGCAAGGAGGAGCTGCACTTCTCTCTTCTTCTTCTTCTCTTTCAGCACTGGTTTGAATCGAAATAGGACTGGGCTGCTCTCTCTCTTTTCTCTTTACTCTTTTTCTTCTTCCTCTCAGATTTTCTGTGTTGGCTCTCTTCTTCTTCAAGGGCAGCAGTAGCTCCTCTCTAGGCAGGAGCTTCATATATATAGAGAGGCTTGGTGGAAGATTTCCCTCCAAGAGACATGCATTTGGCTATTTTGAATTATCATAAGGCTCTTTGACCACTGACCTTTTCTCTTGATTGGTCCACCACATCTGATAGTAGGACCAAGACAATTTCCCATAATGAAATTTGATTGGCCGAGGGAAATACCAGTTTTCTATCTGGAGCCACCTTCTAGATCTGTATTTTGATTGGCCCTCATGGCAAAAGAAAGGTTTGACTTGAAATCTCATTGGTGGTGTCCAAAAGGTAGAGTACAGTGACAACTGACCTTTCCCAAATCTGTCTACTGACAGATCTCCTTTCAAAAAGGTTATCCTTGAGCCTCGTGATGGAGAAGGATAGTTCTCTATCCTAGGAGCCTTTTTCAGACCTCAAAAGGTGTGTTTTTGGATGTTTATGTTGGCTATTTTTGGTCTCTATACGACCTCCGAAGTGTTGCAGTTTTTAACAGAATCAGACTTGAAAAACTTCAAGTGCGCCGAGATAGCAAACCATCGCGTCAACGCAACTTCACAGCTTCTTTGAGTTGCTGGCATGCCAGGCCTTCATGGAGTCGACGCAGCTATACGGGTGCGTCGACGCATCCTTGGAGAGACGCATTTACAATGGCATCTGAGAGAGCCTTGCGTCGACGCCCTGAAATATTGGGGTCGACACATCCAACAACGGCCGTCTGTCTAACTTTACCTGGAGCTTGATGAGGTCGACGCGGCTCAATGGTGAGGTCGACACAGCTGAAGATGGCTTGAAGCTTCCTTGCTGGAATCAGTTTGGAGTCAATGCGGAATTGTCATGGCGTCGACGCAATCACTGCAGTGCTTAAATCTACTTCTGAAAATCATTTGGAGTCGACGCCACATGTCGGTGGAGTCGACGCAGCCTTATGCAATTTTGATAATTCTTTCTTTTGCCAAACCCTTTATGTATTTCTTGAGTCCCGTGCATCCAAGGGCCTTTGCACCTTGGGCTTCACTCAGTCCTTTTCAACTGCATATCATTAAGAGGAAAGCCTTTTACTCCTATATATGTTTGAGTACGTCCAAAGCTCCTTACTTGCATTTCCATTTCTACTGCTATTGCAAGCTTGAGCTTGCTTGCTGCACTGGTATAGCTGATGTTGGCCTTGTTCATGCACTTAACTTCAATGTATCATATCACATGACATATGGCATGATATCTTCACATTGCTCATCTTCATGAGGCCATACACTTGCCAGTGCTGACTTTGACCTGAACTTCATACATGTTGACATCATCAAATACAAATTAGACTCATCAATGGCTCATAAGCAGACATCATCAAAACCATAGAATCATGCGTGTACCACACATTCACAACATTCTCCCCCTTTTTGATGATGGCAACTATGAGTCATTATGAGTCACCTCTCAAAAGAATGTAATCATAAAATAGATGATGACTCATCAAAACATCTCCCCCTTTGCCATCAGCAAAGAGGACATAGTTTGATACCAAATGCAATAGCAGGAAATGAGCATGAATAATAGTTTGACATCAAAACCTTTCAATAGATAGGGCAGTTCAATGTGAGGCAAACAATGTAGGTAGGCAGCTTAAAAATTCAAAGATTGGAAATCAATGAGTAGTGAATAATTAAATTGAATGCAACCATGGATAATGATAAGCTTGGCACATTTAGAGACCAATTCAGATTAGATTGAATCCATCAATGGTTCAAAGTCCCCATCCCTTTTTGTTAAATGCCATGAGTTCTAGAGCAGCAGTACGAAAGGACTGAGACCAAATGATAACTTCAGTAAGGTGTATGTATCAGACATTAAAGGAGGTTGTACAGTACAGCAATAGGGAATGCAGCATAGTCCAAAGCATGAGATTTAGGTTCAAAAATTTCCAAGAGCATATCAGTCAGTCATATGCAGGAAGTTTGGACATAGCTAGGAAGATGCAATTTGAGATCAGTTCGATGGCTATTGAGCAGATTTAGTTTTCAAGTTTTTTAAATTTTCAGGTTTTCTAGTTTTCAGATTTTTAATGTTTTCTATGCAATGCATGGAGATAGGAAATGCATTCTAACTACATGCATGAAGAAGAGCTATTATCAATTGCAAAAAGATATGAAACCAAAGACTCCACATACTAGTGACTTCACATTATCTCCTCCTATGGTACCATCAAGGACTTGAATGCAAAGGCAGGGTAGGAGATGTCCAAGATGTGGAGCTCATGCATTCTAGAGCTAGAGCTGAAGCGAAGAATTGCAGTGAAGAAAAATTGAGTGGCTCATAAAAAATCAGGCATCAAATAAGGCTCACACAACAGGGGTTTTTATTTAAAGAATTAACATTATCCTTTTAGAGTAACATTAATCAAGACCATTATATGCAGTTATGGTTCAAAGTTTATAAGCCCAAAATCTAAGTGTAAGAGCCCTGAAAATATGTTCTAGTATATTCAACAGAGCTAAAACAGATCTGTTAAGATCAAGAGCCTCGCCCCGATTTGTAACGACCTAAGATCCAGATACCTGGAAGAACTCGATACCATTCGAATCTTGGCCCGCCGCCCACGAGCCGGGAGGGCTCGGAAGGGCTAAAAGGAGTGTGGAGATATAAAGAAGTATGAGATAAGGCAGGACAAATCAACAATTAACATAAATAAATAAACAACTACTACAACAGAGTCCAGTCCAACAGAAAGTACAGTCTAAAGTAGTAAAGCGTACCACATGCCAAGTGCCCGGCGAGCTGGCAACTAAGAACCTCCGAACAGCACTCTCGAACCACGAGGAAGAGCCGTCGCACCTGATAACAGGGGTGAGTCTCCTGTCACTAGCTCAGTACGGATCTCGCAGAACCCCAACCGAGAACAATGGTGGTAGCAGAAAGGAAAGCAGCTACAGCTACAGCAGGAATAACGAATCGGTGGCCGGTTAAAATTTGGCACTACAGCTACTCCTACTGTACCGGAGAAACACGCCCCAATCTCCCAATTGGGGACTACCGAACTAACGAAAGAACCTATGGCTACGCCCCCAGAAGAAACAATCACGATGTGACGACTCGGATCCTGGATACCGGTTGTATTCGATAATCCTGACACGAGGCTCACCCCTACTTTTCAGGTGGGTGGCGTCGTTCTGCTTCCGCTGTTCTTGGTGTGCGAGTTCATAGCTGCCAGTTGGTACCTGCGTCAGGCTTCCCCTCGAATTTCAGGGTACGTCTTTCTTTTCTGTCGACTGTACTTATCTTCCGGTTGGACAGGACTATGGTGGTAGTTAATTGTAATTAAAAAGTATATTTATTCCTGCTACTTTAGCAAACCGATCCAATGAAATTTAATTGCTTACTGTACTATCTCTGTGGCTTCAATGTACTACACGATAATCATTTTATCCTTTCGGAGCTTTACAGCTCTTGGGAGGCTTCACGGGTTCCAAGTGGTATCAGATGTATTCGATAATCCTATCGAGTATATCCGGTATCCAGGATCCGGGTCATCACACACGACCTCGCAGTCGTGGACCTAACACCGTCCAAGGAAACCCTCGGTGACGCTCACCGGAAAAACCCCTAGACCTCTACCTCGGGAACACTCCCTGAAACTGTCGGAGAAACCACGTCTCGCAGACGGGAAACGAAACCCGAAAATAGGAGAGTCACGTCTCACGTGACAGGAGTACCTGCCCACCAAAAGTAAGGCCGGATGCGTCCACTGACGACTTAGACCCCGCCTCAGGTGTCCCCCTCGACCCCTGGTGGAACGGGGACACCGTACTAGCAACCACAAAGCAAGTGACTAGTTGGGGTCGCGCTCGTCAGCGCGGGTCCGCCGCCCCCAACCACATGTGCATACACAGATCATGCGTCCTAGGTCTGGCCCTCTAACTGATTTTCCCCTCAGCCGGACTCTGCCGTCAAGACGTGGGGCCCGACGGTAACCAGCCTAAAAATCCTCTCTCGGGGTAGCCTCGCCACCACTCCCTGGTGGGACCACTCGCGTGTCGGAAGGCTACGACTAGTAGGGAGTCACTGTTGTGATCACTGTCCGAGGAGAAACTCCGAGAACCACGCACGCACCCTGTGCGAAAGTCGAGAAGAACCAAGTGACGCCGAGCCACTGGACTCTGGACAGTCCTCTAGACTCACTAAATCTAACGGTCCTTGAGTCACAAGACTCGGGGTCAAGACCGCCGTACACAACGGCACAATGCTGTTAATCTAGCCTAAACACTAGGTCTAAAACCACGGTAGCACGAATACCGAGATAGCTCACGAGCTGCCACGCCGATTCCACATCCTAGGGAAGAGCGGGAAACCTCCAGCCCTAGGCCGGGTGGCTGGACTCACAGTCCAAGGCCAAACACTTGGCCGAGTCGGGAGTCATCTTCCAGGGAAACCCACGACATGCGAGGGAACCTCACCGCACTCACACCGGTACACGGTGACTCGATCAAGCGTAACACGAAAGCCCGAAACACATGGGGTGGCCAGACCCCTGTACACATGGGCACGCTAATCGAGGTAACACGGTACCTCCTGACACACGGACACGGAACCCATGGGGTGTTCGAGACACTCACGAAGCCAATGGTCAACCACTGGGTCACAACCGGGTCAACCGGAGATCAACACAACGCGACCGAAATGTGTTAAGCACTAGAAACAGAGTGGCGGTCTTCCCTGGACCGTCACAGAGATAGGCAGTCGGGATGGGACCGCATAACTCCAATAAGCGGTCCATCCTGGACCGTAAAATCCATAACGGCGGTCTCCATTAGACCGCTACTAATCGGGAACAAGCGGTCAAAGGGGCGGTCGCACCTAGGCTGCTCCAGAACCAGGCGGTCCTGCCCTAGCCGCTATTCACTAAGTAGCGGTGAGTAGCGGCCAGTCGTGAGGCCGCGCACGAAATAGGCCGGTCTCCTCCCGACCGCCACATACACACAACCATAGGTACCCTAGGCGGTCATGGACTGACCGCTTACCAACAGTAGTGGTTAGTCGCGAGGCCACTTAGGACGCCCGGCGGTCTCCCATGGACCGCAAAACCTACCGACAATACAGTGACCAATGGCGGTCCCCAGGTGGCTGCCTGAACCCTAGGCGATCAGCCCCTGGCCGCCCAGCCACAAGAAACGGTCTGGCTTGGACCGCTTAAACCAATGGAACGGTCTATCGCGAGACCGCACAAGGAAACACGGTGAAACGGACAAAAAATGATCTGACTGGCGACTGCTTCACCTATAAGCGGCTTCTGTTAAGATAGTTTTTAAGCCGGAAAACTAAGAACAGCGTGAATCGTGGAAAACTCCGTTCCACGCCCTGTTCATGCCCGAGCGAAGGGGAAAACAAGGGGAACATAGTCCCCAGCCTCTCTAGCACCGAGAGGACCCATTCAAACCACAAATTTGTGGTTAAAACCTTACATCCGGCTCACTCCCCAAAAACATGGTTTTTTCCCAAAAAGCTCAAATAAGCCCGCTCGGCTCACCACGGCCTACCAAAATCACAGGAAAGGAAGTACACGAGATGGGGGTCCATCTCCCTACCTCCACCGAAGATTCACGCGCCGTGGACGATGATCCACGAAGAAAATGCCATTGAAGCCTCGCCGGGACACGAACTCGCGGCCGAGCTCCATCGCGCCTCCACCGCCTCGATCCTCACCCATCCTCGCCCGCGCCGTCCCCGCCCCACCCGCGCTCCGCTCCATTGGCCGTCGGAGAGAGAGGGAGAGAGGAGAGAGCGTGAGAGAAGAGAGAGGGAGAGAGTGAGAAATGAGAGGGGAGAGAGAAAAGAGGTTAATATATATAGAAAAACCTAAAAAATCTAGAAATTCAAAAAAATACTAAAAATTACCTCCGCGATCCTCAGGAGGAGCATAACATGTCGGTACTATCCCAGAGTCGGAGAACGCAATGGTTCGCCCTGCACAGAGTTCCGAAGGCACATCAGAGAAAAATACGTGTAAAGCACAAAATACACTCCGAGATCCACAAAAATGATCTGAAAAATATCCAAAAAATCCGGGGCATTACAACCCTCCCCCCTTAAATAAATTTCATCCTCGAAATTAAAGACAAACACGGGAACACAGGGGAAGAAAGTCTTAACCAACTGACAACGTCGTCAGAGCCCCAGCACAGAAAACCTCAATTCTCACGAAAGCTCTCAACCTGAGGGACACAGCCAGACTGCAATCTCGAACGACACCTCGCTCCGCACGTCGTGCACACCGACCATCAGAGCAGACATACACCAAGGGACACAGTCTGACATCACCTTAGACAACGTGAGAACCAATCATGGCACCGCTGTCACCATCTTGCTCAGCGAGGAGACAAAGTCCTCGTCACGAGAAACAGCTACCGATCCATCCTATGGTCGGCAGACAGATCACACATCGACTTCATAGCCAGCTGACAGGTCGCACACCAAGCTCAAGGGAGCAACCAATACAGAGCCTCCATCAGCTCACAACAGCACGAGACTAACTCTGTCAGAACCCAAACTTCGACAAAGCCCAGATCCCATCCGAAAAGCACACCACGGAGACGGCCACCAAAGGCCTCACTGATACATGGCTCTCACCAATCACGATGCATAATCAACAACATCTTCTGTCTGTGAAAAGACCAAACACCTGTCACTAGCCGCTGGTCAACGGGAAACCTCCACCGGCCCAACGGGCATGATCCAACTCACAACAGGCCATCCACTGACTCACACACAGACAATTACCACATCTCAAGCTGAACTCCCCTGGGACACCGCATCCGATCTCGAGCATCGCGCCAACTCTACCCTTGCAGGGGAGCACGATGAAATCAAATGACAAGATCTTGGTGTCTTCGGTCATCACCTCACTCGACTCAGACTTACAGGGGAACCATCCCATGCTAGTCACCAACTCAGGGATAACCATTCCAACGCCAACGTCCCATCAAGGACCTCCACGCACAGGCATCACTCTTCCGTCCTGTCTCATCGAAACCTTCGTCTCAACTAATCCAAGTGGACACCTGCCAATCTCGATTCCGCCCTTACCACAGAGCCACGGGACACCACCAGAACAATTCATGGCACACGTCTCTAGGGGAGAAAAGTGCTATCCAAACCCACGGCACCCTGGTCGACAACGTCACGACCAATGCACACGGGTCTCCAACAATACACACCTTATCATGGTCGACTACGAGACTAGCCTTACCAGTCACTCACAGCTACCAACAGGAACCAAAAATCTCTCAGAGATCAGTTCCTCTAGAACATGACCTCATCCGAGGAGACAACCTCCAATACAAGTCGGGCACCAAGCCACCGACTCTGACCATCACGTCCTCGGCCTCCGTCAGGCGACATCCTCAACAACCCCTTCCGGGTCCAACACCGACGTCTGACACGGCTTCCATCACATGAACAGGGTACTCATGCGGCACACTTGCCAACATTGTTCCCCTCAACACTCCGTCCTGCTAGTGCCAAGAACCATAATACCTCGAGCAACGGCACGGCAACAACACGTCTCACACCGAGGAACCAATCCTCCGATAATCAACGCAACCTCAGGAAATCCGTTCGTAGCAACAAACGCTACGATCCTGAACCTGTGGGTTATGGGCCCACCATGCTTCCGCTGCGCACTTTGATCCACATGCGAACAACCAATCACGGCAACTCGGGACTCGCCATCCTGACAATCCACAACTCGGCTGGCCAACTTCAAAAAATAGGGTGAGGAAAGCTCCATTACCTCGAACCCCAATCACAGGTTCACTCCCAAATCTGGCAATCCTCCGTAACACTGCAGGCTCCAAACCGCCACCCATCGAAAAGTTCCAGCACCAGCCAAGAATGCGAACACCGCCCAACCGGCACTCGTCCTTCCGGAGCAGTGCCAACACCCTTACACACCATGGGAAATGGGCACAACTCTCACAGGCAACCACCTTGCCAAAACACGAATCATGTCTCACACGGACTTCATGGCACACGAGGCCAACCAATCCGAACACGCAATGCATGACGATGAACCTTAGCTAAACATAATCTCTCCAGCCAAAGGAGAAACCGACATACCTCCGACCAACGGAAGAATCTCCACGCTCGACCTGACCTCAAACCTCGCACATGCTGGGAACAACACCTTCCAACACCGAGAAAACCATTACCTAGTCAGGTCAACGCCTCCAACACACTCGGCGAGTGTCACATCGGACCACGATCACAACATCTCTCGGTGGACCACCACTGTAATTCCTCGAACTGTAACACACCACGCCAAGAGTTGCAACATGAGCCATAATCACCAACTGTCAACGCTCATCCTCGAGTCTCGAACTCACCACTGAACCTTCACATCTCAACCAAATCCAGGGCGAACACAATCCATTCGCATGCAAGAGCGCAGGAGCAAGAACTTACTGGGACAACTCCACCCAATCCTACCTCAAAATCTGCAAGAATAACCGGGATCGACACGTCATTCTTGACGCTACAGAACACAACAAGAACATCAGGCTCGACGAAATAGTAGCTCACCGAGAAGATCCTCCGCTCACCCGAGCACACTTCTCGATCAGAGCACCCGCTCTGCTACCTCAAACTACAACCTTAACATATCAGGGGCTGGATAAACCTCAAGCTGGAGTGGCCAGACTCAACAACAGCCCCCCCTCAGAGCACGCTCATGGCCACTTAACCACGAACAATCCTCACCAGCCACCTGACCTCGCAGCAGACACCTCGAACGCAGCACCGCAGCAACGCACCTGCCGAAATCCTCTGCCCAACACAGCACAACTGGGGCCACCACCGATGAGGGAGAAAGCTCTTTACCTCGATCCTTAGACCCCACCCCGGCACGAAAGTCGCGAACAGCAACCACCTTCACAGCGCCACGTAACGCACTCAAGCTCTCAAGCGAAAAATAAAGCAGAAAATATGCACGAAACCCTATGCCAACTGTCAACTGTACTGGACCTTATGGACTCTGATCACTGCAATATCTTAAATTCCTATGTACGTCCACAACTACTGCTCTGATACCATCTGTAACGACCTAAGATCCGGATACCGGGAAGAACCCAATACCATTCCAATCTTGGCCCGCCGCCCATGAGCCGGGAGGGCTCGGAAGGGCTAAAAGAAGTGTGGAGGTACAAAGAAGTAGGAGATAAGGCAGGACCAATCAACAATTAATAGAAATAAATAAACAACTACTACACCAGAGTCCAGTCCAATAGAAAGTACAGTCTAAAGCAGTAAAGCGTACCACATGCCAAGTGAACACTCGGCCCGGTGAGTTGGCAACTAAGAACCTCCGAACAGCACCCTCGAACCTCGAGGAAGAACTGCCGCACCTGAAAAGCAGGGGTGAGCCTCTTGTCACTAGCTCAGTAGGGATCCCGCAGAACCCCAACCGAGAACAACGGCGGTAGCGGAAAGGAAAGCAGCTACAACTACAGCAGGAATAGGGAACGGGTGACCGGTCAAAATTCGGCACTACAGCTACTCCTACTGTACCAGAGAAACACGCCCCGATCTCCAAGTCGGGGGACTACCGAACTAACGGAAGAAGTTCTGGCTACGCTGCCAGAAGAAACAATCACAACCTCGCAGTCATGGACCTAACACCATCCAGGGAAACCCTCGGTGACGCTCACTGGAAAAACCCCTAGACCTCTACCTCGGGAACACTCCCTGAAACTGTCGGGGAAACCACGCCTCGCAGACGGGAAACGAAACCCGAAAATAGGAGAGTCATGTCTCACGTGACAGGAGTACCTGTCCACCAGAAGCAAGGCCGGATGCGTCCACTTACGACTTAGATCGCACCTTAGGTGTCCTCCATCTCCCTACCTCCACTGAAGATTTCACGAGCCGTGGACGCCGATCCACGAAGAAAACGCCGTTGAAGCCTCGCCGGGACACGAACTCGCGACCGAGCTTCATCGCGCCTCCATCACCTCGATCCTCACCCATCCTCGCTCGTGCCTCGCCCGCGCTGTCCCCGCCCCGCCCGTGCTCTGCTCCGTCAGTCACCGGAGAGAGAGGGAGAGAGGAGAGAGCGTGAGAGAAGAGAGAGGGAGAGAGTGAGAAATGAGAGGGAAGAGAGAAAAGAGGTTAATATATATAGAAAAACCCAAAAATTCTAGAAATTCAGAAAAATACTAAAAATTATCTCTGTGATCCTCGGGAGGAGCACAACACGTCGGTACTGTCTCGGAGTCGGAGAACGCCACGGTTCGCCCTACACAGAGTTCCAAAGACACATCAGGGAAATACATGTGTAAAGCACAAAATACACTCTGAGACCCACGAAAATGATCCGAAAAATATCCAAAAAATCTGGGACATTACACGATTCATGTTCATCTTAGTGATTTCATGTGACACCCCTAGAAAGAATTTTAACCAATATTGAAGATAAACATCTTAAGGTTCAGACTCTTTTTAGGGTCAACCTTCCGAGATTCATTTTCATTTACATAGATTTTACATGTTGCACATTTTTCAAGAACAGTCAGATGGAGTTTGCTACTTTGGCATCAGAAGATAAATTGATTAGATGCCAGACTCCCCAGTTACTCAAAGTTTTACTCATCATCTTGTCTCTTTTATGAACAGAGGTGGCATTGTCATATCATGACGCAGTCCACGTCACTTCTTGGGTGAAGGGACATAGTTTCTCAATGAACTTCAGCCATTGCTCTACCTTTTATCTTAATTTTTATTAGAATACTTTAAACAGAGTTAACTAGACCTTTACTTCATGACACAATTCCCATCACTTCTTTGGTGAAGGGTCCATGTTTTCTCAGTCAGTCATAGTCATTGCTCTACAGGTTCATCTTTAATTTTCCTTAGGCAATTACCCTTCCAAAAACATCAGAGCATTTTCAATGTTTAAAAACAATACTCAGTGCAAAGTTCTTTAACTAGGGTAACCTCAATACTCTCAATTTTCTGATTTCAGGAAGAGGTGAGGTCACATTTCTTTATGTCTATTTTAAGTCTTTTCCATACACTGAGATTGTAATGTCCCGAGTTTTTTAGACATTTTTTGGATCTGGATCCGTGAGTTTCAGATCATTTTCGGGGGTCCCGAGGCACGTTTTGTGGTTTACGCATATTTTTTCCTGACGAGCCTTCGGAACCCTGTGTAGGGTATACTGTTGCGTTCTCCTACTCCGAGACGGTACCAGTGCGTTGAGCATGTTTCAAGGATCGAGAAAATGATTTTTTCCAATTTTTCATATCTTTTCCAATTTTTCATATTTTCTATAAATAACCCCTTTTCTTTTCTCTTTTTCCTTCTTCTTTCTTCTTCTTCTCTTTTCTCCCTCGTGAGCGGCCGACCGTTGCAAGCTCTCCCCCGTCCAAACTTCGCGGCGCCCTTCCTCCTCCGGCGACAGACGGCAGACCAAGGCGGCGGTGTGGTGACGATGGTGGTGGCGAGGTGATCGTGGCAGTGGTATTCTCGTGGCGTGGGGCGTGGAGATCGTGTTCGGCCGAGATTTGAAGATCGGCAGTGATCCGGTGGGTTTCAAGCTTCCTTGAGGTAGGAGGACAGATCCTTGCCCTGTTTCCCGCTTTCCCCGTGATTTGTAGGCCGAGGAGAGGCTGAGAGGGGCGTATTTGAGCCTGGAGGGTGAAAATGCATGTTTTGGGGTTGAGCGCCGGATCTCTTGTTTCTTGGGATTTTTGACCGATCTATGGGTGTAGAATCATGCTAGGAGGGTTGGGGATGAATTCCCCTTTATTTCCCCACCATAGGGGGATAATCGGGGCGTGGATCGGGTTTTTTTGGTTATTCTTGCTGTTTCGCGCTTGGGTTGGGGTTGCGGTCCTACCAGGAATCGCTAGGCCTCATTTGGGGGCTCTTGGGGGACCGCCAGGCATTTTTGAATGTCAGTTGGGCTTAGCGGTCCCCTTGTAAGTGGTCTCCCGACTGACCGCTACCCCTTGGGTAGCGGCCAGCAGATGATCGTTTGCCTCGCTGTTCATGGCACCCTTGGGGTGCGTGTTTCTAACCGTTGGGGAGTCGTTGCCGGGTTGCGGTCAGGGTTGGACCGTTTCATGGTGTTTAGCGATCTTCAGGTGACTGCCTGGTGGGGCTGGCGGTCTGGTGATAGATCGATAGGCACCCAGTGGCTTGCCTGGTTGCGGCCATGGCATGACCGCCAGGCTGAGCCTAGCGGCCTTGGAGGAGACCGCTAGGCTGCTTTGCGGTCCAGGGATGGCCGCCAGTTGAGAGACGGTCCTGGGAGGACCGTCATTCCGTTTTCCTTCGATCGGTGGTTTCCGTGAGTTGAGTCTCACCTCCAGTGACCTGTCCACTAGACGTAGCTTTCCTGCGCACCGTGTGCGGACCCACTTAGGAGTGGTGGAGAGAGTGACCCAGAGAGAGACGATTTTTAGGCTAGTTACCGTAGGGCCCCTTGTCTTTGCAGCCTGCGTCCGGACTGGGGGGAAGAACCAGCTAGAGGGCATGACCTAGAGTGCACGGTCTATGTGTGCACGTGTGATTGGGGACAGTCAGACCCACGCTGACGAGCGCGACCCCAGCTTATCCTTGTTCGTGGCACTTGTCGTGTGTCTCAGTCTCCGCCTGGGGCGTGTAGGGAGACACTGAGGTGTGGCGTAAGACATCCGAGGATGCATCCGACTTTACTTCTAGTGGGTGGTGCTCCTATCTCCTGGCAGGTACGGACTTATTTTTCCACCAGTTTGGGGTTGGTTTGTTCAGTACGGTTAGTTGTAGAGATCTTTTTCCGTTTATTTATTATTGCTTGCTGCTACTGTCGTACTTCCACTAGGTGGCATTACCTTTCGTGCTTGTTTGCACCTTGCTGTTTCGTTTCTCTCGTTGCGAGGTGGGGGTCCGCGGGATCCCTAGTGAGCCTATGAAATGAGGCTCACCCCTATGTTTTCAAGTGAGGCGGGGTCGTCAAGAGGTGCGTCCGAGGCACACCGCGGTTCCTACAGTCAGGGTTAGTCGCCAGTTGCTAGAGTCGGGATATGCCCCATGTACTTGTACTTTTCTTTCTGTTGACTGTACTTATTTTGGACATGAGATACTTTGGAGCTTGTAGCTATTTAGCGATTATTTATCTTAATTTATGTATTATTTTTAGATCATTGTGCTACCTCTGCAGTTATTTTAGCTTCTCGTGTATCCTCACACCATCCTTTAACCCTTCCGAGTCTTCGGGCTCGTGGGTGGCGAGCTGAGGTTCGAGTCGCGCCGGTTCCTTTCCGGTACTCGGATCTCGGGTCGTTACAGAGGTGGTCATTTTCAAGACCCCTAAACCCAAATTTAAGGTTTATATACTCCAAACCATCAATTTAATTTGGGGTTGGTCTGAAATGTTAACAAAGAGCTCTAAGAAGAGAATATTAAATACAAGCTCCCCCTGAGTGTATGAACTCAGTCATATTTGCACAAGAGAATTCCTCCTCAGGAAATGATTTTCAATGGATGTTGTTCAAGAGAATGATAGACATTATGCACATGAGAAAGGACACAGACACACAAGAAGAGCAAGGGTTGTTGTCTGTAAGACAATCATAGAGTCTTTTTAAGTTTTTCAAAAATAGATCACTGAGGTACTACCAAGATATGAAACTTATTCAACAAATTGCAAGAATCAATCATGGCAAAGCATTCATGGTGCACCACAGCAATTAAATACTTCTATGCTCATCAGGAATGCACATTCAAACTAAATTTTTTTTAAAGACATTTGTTTGACACAAAATGTTCTCTTACCCAAAATGCTCATGACATGAAGTATACAGGTACCATGCAAACAACTTATATCCAGAGCATGACATGCAACTGAAATATCAAGAAGGAACCATAAAGTTCAAAAGGAAACAAGTGCGTCGACGCAGACATCATGTAGTGTTGACGCACAATGCTTAGACAGAACACATGTTGTAGAAAAATTCAACTGCTGCATCGACGCATGCAGCATTGGCGTCGATGCACTAACATTTTTTTAGAACATCCAGTCAAACACACTTGAAGGAGTGCATAGAATTCAGATATCCAGAAGATGATGCTGAGATTTCAGATGGGGCGACAAGTAAGCATGCAAACTAGGATTTTGTGCTGACTCCCCCTTTGCTTGACATGCATGAAGATGCAAACAAGGACAAGATGATTTTCAATCTTCACTGCTCATGCATGCTTATTGAACTCCCCCTTAATGCAACACACATGACAGTTGGGAAATGTAGTCAATGGTTGATCCATAAGAGATTAGGAGAGAACGGGCACTCACAACTCTCACGGAACTCCAAGCACACACACCAGGAATGAACTCCTCTAGAGATGGGAAAGTTAGAGCGGGACTGAGAGAAAATGATGAGCTGGGAAAAATCCTCTCAAGAGAGGCTTGCTTGTTCCTTAGTTCCTGGGTACATGCATGTGATCTCTCCCGTTAGATGTGTTCCTCTTTTTATATCAAGGAAAAAATTTACAATAAGTGCTGTTAGAGGGTGACGCCTCCCACGGATGAAGCGCCTGCCCACGTCCGAGTTGACCGCCATGCACGCATAGCTACTGTTGAAACTGACTCCCGATCACCTTGTGGGAAGTTGTTTCATGGCGAGAAGATCGCAGCTACCATGTCATGCGTATATGTGCGCTCAAGCTAAGGATGTGGCCGGTGAGGAGCTTCCTCTTCGCGTGATCGGCAGTGCAGTTTTGAGGAGGCTCCTCCTCCTCCCCGTCGCTCACCTCGACTCCAGTCGGCTTCGGCAGTGCCCCACCCGCCGGTCCACTCTTCCCTATCTGAGGAGCTCGATCACGATGGTTCGGACCTTGACCCTCTTGATTGGCCAGGTTCTCCGGTCCGTCTGCGCGGCATCCGTTCTTCGTTCTCATCCGACTCTAAAGGGGTTTTCGATGAAGATTCTATCTTGTTGGGGTTGTGATTTTTTACTTGTGCTGTGGGTTCCTGGGTTCTACGCCTTGCCCATGTCTTGGCCTCTCTTGGCCTCTTCCTTTTTTGGGGCCTTCGGCCTTGTACTGGTCTCGCCCATCTTCGGGCGACGTTCCCCTCCCCTTCCCTTGTACCCCATTTCTTTTACTACTTTCCTTAATGAAAACGCTTGCCTGACGGCCGGGGTAGTGTGTTCATCTTCTTCCGCAATGAAGCGATGAACCCCCTCCCCCGTCAACCACCTTGCAAGTATTACCTTTAGTTAAAAAAAGGAGCTCCGTCATTATCGGCATTCTCCACGTCCCAGGGCATCCGAGACACGATCATCCCGGATCATTACTTCCCCTTTTTCAGGGAAGCAGCTCCCGATGCTTCTAGATCTGAAGGTGAGGGAACTCGGCCATCCCAAGCTCCCGAGTGAACCATTTGGCAGCGCTGGGTTTCTATCCTTTCCGCCCGATCCGAAAAGATTCACGAACACCCCGCCTAGTCTAAGCCATTTTCGTTCAAGTATAGTGTCTTCCGTCAGTGACACCTCATGGGCGATGGCCAAATCATCTACAAATGGAAGAATCTCACCAGGCTCATCATCTAACATGGAGGGCTCGAACGGCTTCAAGTTGTCAATATTGACAATAAAATGCATATTTGTATAGGCTGGCAATTCAAGTTGGAAGGCATTGGAACCAACTCGACGCAGCACCGTGAATGGTCCATATCTGATGGGTTTGAGCTTTTTACCTTCTCCTTTTAGTCGATCCTTCCCCAGATGGAGCCACACTAGATCCCCAACTTGGAACTCGCCATGGACGCGGTGCTTATCATGGTGCTGCTTGTACTTCTGCTGGGCTCGCTGTAGCTGCTGCTAGACATCCATATGTATGCGTTGTATGCTCTCTAAGAAGCGTTGAGCCTTTGCTGCACCGACCTCTACGATTTTTGAGGTTGAGCTAGGTCCTACCTCAAACTCCATGTCAAAAGGACTTTGAGGAAGGTAGCCCAAGCATACCTCAAAAAGGGATTTATTTATGGAACTGTGCACAGCTCTGTTAATGGCAAACTGTAGATAGGAAATGCTTTCATCCCATGTTTTTGGACGGCGAGCATTGTAGCCCCTTAATCGATGGACCACCGTCCGATTCATTACCTCCGTATGGCCGTCCGTTTGGGGATGAAAGGCGGTGCTCCTTAGAAGCTTGGTGTCCATGAATGCCCACAAGGCCTTCCAGAAGTTGCTGAGGAAACGACTGTCTCGATCGGACACGATGGAACTTGGGAGCCTGAAGTGAATCCGCATGTGTTTGAAGAACAGTCGCACTACGTCCTCACTGTTGATGTTCTTCTTGTAGGGCATTAAGACTACCATTTTGGAGAATCGATCCACAACTACATAGATGTAGTCATGTCCTCGTCGTGTGGTGGACAGTCCGCCAAGGAAGTCCATGGAAATGCTTTCCCAAGGCCGTGTTGGAACTAGGAGAGGAGTGTACAGTCCCACCTTCCTGTTAGAAGGCTTAGAGGTGCTGCATAAAACACATCCTCTCACAAACCGAGCGACGTCGAGATGCATACGAGGCCAATGGACATGCCGCTCCAGGTTCTGAAGTGTCTTGCCAATTCCAAAATGCCCAACAACCTTGGACGTGTGGGCCTCCCTAATCCAGCGAACCCGATTAGCTGCTTGGGGAATGCACAGCTTGCCACCCTTGTACAGGAGTCCCCCATGTAGATGAAACTCAGATGGTCTCCCAGCCTTCAAGTTGGTGAGTATTACACCAAAATCTGGGTCGTTCGGGTACAGCTCGCCATAGTCATCGTGCTCAGGTGACTGGACTTGCATGAAAGTGGCTAAGACAAGAGCAGTTGTAGGAGGCCTGGACAACATGTCAGCCAATTTGTTAGTCACCCCTCGTTTATAGCGAATCAGCAAGTTAAATTGCTGTAAATAAGCCATCCATTTCATGTGGCGAGCTTGCTGCAGCTTTGCTTGGGTTTGGAGGTATTGTAGGGGCTGGTGGTGGGTGTGGACGACCGTCTCTTTGCCGAGGAGGTAAACACGCCAATGCTTCACGGCTTGGTGTAGCGCAAACAACTCCTTGTCGTAAGTTGGGTAGTTCCGTTGGGCACCTTGGAACAACTCCGAGTGATATGCTACGGGTCGCCTGTCTTGCATCAAAACGGCACCCATCGTATATGCAGAAGCATCGGTCTCCAGCTCAAAGGGGCGTTGCAGGTTAGGCAAGGCAAGGACAGGGGCCTCGCTAATCTTTTTCTGTAACAACACGAAGGTGGACTCATGTTTTGGGGTCCACTCAAATTTTTGATTGTCTTTGGTTAAGGCATGTAATGGGGCTGTTAAAACAGAGAAGTTCCGTATAAATTTACGGAGATATTGGCATGCCCCCATGAAGCTTCGTACCTCGGTGTTTGATTTTGGCACTGGCCAAGCTCGAATCACCTTAACTTTGCTAGGGTCAATCTGCAACTTGCCGCCTCCTACCACAAAGCCAAGGTAGACCAAGCTGGGTCGTCCAAACTCGCACTTCTTGCGGTTCAAAAGAAGTTGGTGTTGACGCAGTAGTTGGAATACCTTTCTCACGTGCTCTAGATGTACTTCTTTTGACTTGCTATAGATCAATATAACATCTAGATAAACAATGACAAAATCATCAAGGTGAGGTCGTAGAATGTCGTTCATGAGCCGCTCGGGGCATTGCATAGTCCAAACGGCATCACTAGCCATTCAAACAAACCCTGCCGCATTTTGAATGCCGTCTTCCAGGTGTCTTCTTCCTTGATCCACACTTGATGGTAGCCGGATTTAAGGTCTAGGTTAGAGAAGATAGTGGCATGCTTGAGTTGATCTAGTAGGTCGTCGATCCGAGGAAGTGGATATCGATTCTTGACAGTAATTTTGTTGAGTGCTCGGTAGTCGATACACATCCTCCAATCGCCGTCCTTTTTGGGGACCAACACCACTGGCGAGCCACAAGGAGAGCTACTCGGAATGAGGATGCCCCTTTCAATCGCCTCTGCCACCTGCCGCTTGATCTCATCGTTCTCCAACATAGAGATGCGATACATCCCTATGTTGGGTAAAGGTGTGGTGCGGACACCTGAGCAGTCGGCGAGCCACCGGTACCGCATGCGGAGCACGACTCGAGCCACTTCAGCGTCCATCTGGCTCGGAGACAGCCTGGAGACTCCCCCCTGAGTCTCGACATTTATCATATTTGTTTAGACGTTATTTGTGTGTAATGTGTGTGTGTTTCATTTTATTCGGTTTGTAATTTTGATTGTAAGAGGGGTTTATTTGTAAAATGGGACCCCCGGGCCCCCCCCAGACCTCTTCCCATTGATCCACCTCAGCATAGGGCCCCATGTGGGGTCAGTCAACATTTCAAATGGAGACATCTAGAAGGTTGAATGGTAAATGCCACATGGGTAGACAATTGGACTTCAAAGTCCAAGGTAGGCTACCTACCATTCTACCATGTCCCCCCCTTAGTCAATAGGCTGCCCCCCCCCTTATATTTTATTTAATTTTTGTGTGTGTGTCACATTCAATCTAGGCCATCCATTCCCCCATCCCTAGATCCAAGGGTGGCTATTGGATTTGATATGTAACCTATAAGTACTTTGTATTTTCTCATTTAGGAGAATTAATGCCATTTGAATTGGAAGAAAACCTTGAAGCTCCAGCCTTGGTGCGCCCCCTCCTCCTCTCCCTCTTCCCCTTGAAGCTGTGAAGGCTTCCTTCAGGTGGTGAGACTCCACCCTATCCGTTCCGATCGCCGCCGCCGCCGCCACGAGCCGCCACCGCACCGCCAACGCCATCAACTGAGTTCTACCTGCGCAGTACCACAACAGCTTGTTTGAAATTCACAGGTCTTCCCCGAGCTCATTTGGCTACCAAATTTGGAGGAGTTGTTTCTGGGATGTTCCTCTCCACCCACAAAAATCAGGCCAGCATTCAGATCATGTTTGCTAATTTTTGATTTTCGTCTAATCTTCCATTTCAGTTCTGCCAGAGTTCTGTCCAGGTTCACCTCCGTCCTGTGTTTCATGTCTTAGAGCCACGTTTTGATTTCTGTTGGTTCGCCCAATTTTACTGGGGGTTCCACCCATCCACCCCTTCATCCACAATTTTTCTCAATTTTTGATTCGCCCATCTCATATTTTCTAAAATTCGTTCTCAGACCCATCTACAGTTCTGTCCACCTGTTCCCAGATCCGACCACCAGTCACCCCAAAAATCATAGCAAATCTCCTCCACCTCCAAATCAAATTCTAAAAATATTCCCAGTTCCGTGGTTTGATTCCCTACAACGCCTAAGAAGAGCTCAAGAGCTGAATCGGAGGTTTACTAGGCGGTCAATGGTGGTTCTCAGACAAGTGCCCTGCAGATCTGAGATTTCGGTTATTGTACAATAGGGACTTGTAAATTCAATAAAGTTCTGATCCGACCAGATCCAGCAGATCTCTCTGGGTCTAGATTAAATCATTTGAAGAGAGCTTTCCAACTATAGCTCATGCGTCCCGATCCGACGTCGGGATTGATCGCAACGGCCGTTTTCGCCGGAGCACGCGCCGGAAAACAGAAATCAAAATCTGTGGGCAGCTAGTTCATCAATTGGGAATCGGGGCCGATCAACTCCCGATCGGTGTTCCCGGCCGACCGCCGTCCGTGGAGGCGCGCCACCAGGGGTCCCCATCACAGTGGGTCCCACCCCCGCAGATCTGGAGGACAGCGCCGTCCGTGGGCCCCGCGGGCCCGTAGAAGCTGCCGTTCGGAAAGCACGAAAACGCGGAGTTCGGCACCGCCAGGCGACATCAAGATGCTGCCCGTCAACCCGAGTTGCGTGATTCTCGGACCCCACATGTGACCTTTTACCTCCCTGCGTGGAGTGGGTCGACTTAGTGTATTGCTGTAATCATTGTTAACCGGGAGTCCGTAAGTCGGCCGGGGTTATCTTCGCCACGCCGGGTGCATGGAGGTAATGGTTCGAACCTCTTGGCGTTCATTTGCTTAGCTAGTATATGGTCTTTGCCGCTGCCGAGAGTGTAGGTACTAGCCCGTGTGTCCATGTCACCTCTGTGAGAGTGAGAGTGACACGTCCCGCGACTCGATCCGAGTCCGGAAGTTGAGTCGGACTACCCTTGACCTCCGCCAGTTCCTTAACCGCGCACGGTCCGCGCTTTCCCTCGCTTGGGACGACGAGTGAGCTTCCACTTCTGTTAGCGACGTTTTGCCACTAGGAGCTCGTAGTGTCGGGCTTAGTGTCTCCCTGGTGTATGTTGCTGGTCGTGTCTTCATCTAGAGTCCGAGGGTGGCACCATATAGTATCGTCTCCCATGTCCGTCCCGCATCAAGGTGCATCCGAGATCTGCTGAATATCGTGTTCTATAGCTCGCTACGGAGGTAATCCCTTGGCTTCTTTGAAAATATCAGAGTACTCTGTAAGGGGCACTCCAAGTCCATCCTCGTCCTTCTTGCAAGAGAGAGACACCTGGAACATAGGTGGTTCATCCTCGGCTGGGTGTATCAGCAGCAAGATGAACCCCATGTGAGTATTCACCATGCGTTTGACTTGCCCAGCCGTGACCAGTTCAGAAGGTTGTGGCACCAGCTCCTTGTTGATGAGGTATTTCTGTCCATCTTTTGTCAAGTGATATTGTTGTGCTCGTCGATCATAAATGGCATGCCTATCATATAGATATGGACTACCAAAAATTACTTGACAACTATCAAGGGGAACAACGTCACATATTACCTCATCAACATATTGATGTGTAAGTGCAAATCGAAACTTGCATTGTTGCTCCACTTTTAGACCTGCATCTTTTTGAATCCACCCAAGAGGATAAGGTTGCGGATGTGGCATGGTTGCAAGGGCCAGCTTCTCCACAAGAGCAGTAGAAATTAAAATTTT